>PVJI01001276.1:165796-190405 GCA_004026765.1 Micronycteris hirsuta
ACTTCTCTCCAGCCCCTTCTTGCCTGCAAGGTCTCTTTTGAGAAATCAGCTGACAGTCTTATGGGAATTCCTTTGTAGGTAACTGTCTCCTTTTCTCTTGCTGCTTCTAAGATTCTCTCCTTATTTTTAATCTTGGGTAATGTAATTATGATGTGTCTTGGTGTGTTCCTCTTTGGGTCCAACTTCTTTGGGACTCTCTAAGCTTCCTGGACTTCCTGAAAGTTTATTTCCTTCACCAGCTTGGGGAAGTTCTTCATTATTTGTTCAAATAAGTTTTCAATCCCTTGGTCTCCCTCTTCTCCTTCTGGCACCCCTATGACTCAGATGTTGGGACGTTTAAGGATGTACTGGAGGTTCCTAAGCCTCTTCTCATTTTTTTGAATTCATGTTTCTTCATTCTTTTCTGGTTGGATGTTTTTTCTTTCTGTTGGTCCACTCCGTTGATTTGAGTCCCAGTTTCCTTCTCATCCCTATTGGTTCCCTGCAGATTTCCCCTCATTTCCTTTATTGTATCCTTCATTTGTTCAACTAATTGCGACAATTTTTTGTCGAATTCTGTGAGCATCCTGATTACCAGTGCTTTGAACTGTGCATCTGATAGGTTGGCTATCTCTTCGTCACTTAGTTGTATGTTTTCTGGAGCTTTGATGTGTTCTTTCATTTGAGCCATTTTTTTTCTCAGTGTGCCTGTTACTTTAAGGGGTGGAGCCTTAGGTGTTCACCAGGGTGGATCAACTCACATCGCTATTTTGTGACGCTGCTGTGTTGTGACACAGCCTGTGGGGGCGGGTCTTGAGAGAAAAATGGCACTTGCTCCGCTCTCGGCACTGCTACCCCCAAGCAAGTTGGGCCCCCCTGCGCTGGTTCTGGGTTGAGTGGGCAAGTGTGCACGGTTCTAAGACCCTGTGTCTCCCCAACAAACTCTCCTGTGAGGCTGGGAGTATCTCCCACTGCCACCTCACCCCCCCCCCCGCCCCCCGGGGTATTCAGTTGTTGGTTTGAGGCTTTATTCCCCTGCGTTGGTGGGCCGTGCGGTGTGCTCTGCTCCCCAGCTTTTCCTCCCGGTTTATCTGTGTGAGAATGAGGGACCGCCCAGTCCACCAGTCCCAGCCCTGGTTTTGCCGAGTGCGCTTGCCGCGTTTTGGCCATGCGCGCCGGCCATGGGCCTCTCCAGGCAGCTGGAGCGTTGCTGGTACTGCTCCACAAACCGCGTCTTGCCGAGTGCTCTCCACCCGGCTCCGCCCTGCTTACCGGTCTGGATGAACGTGTCTTCTTTAACTCTTTGGTTGTCGGACTTCCACTCAGTTCAGTTTTCTGTCAGATCTGGCTGTTTTTGTTTTTTAAATTGTTGTTTTTCCTCTTTTGGTTGTGCGAGGAGGCACAGCGTGTGTACCTGTGCCTCCAGCTTGGCCGGAAGTCCTTCAATTGCCTTCTTGACACGTCATTTAATTGTCTAACAGGCCACTTCTATAGACTGAATTGCATCTTCCCCATAATTCATGTGTTAGCTCTAACCCCTATTGTTACAGTATTTGGAGACAGAGCCTGTGAGGGGGTGAAAGAGGTTAAAAGAGTTAATAAGGGTGAGGCTCTAATCCAACAAAGCTGATGCCCTTGCATAAGAGGAAGAGACATCAGAGAGCTTGTCCTTTTTTCAATCCCTATGTGAGGATACAGCGAGAAGGCCAGAAGGCAGCCATCTGCAAACCAGGAGGAGAGCAAGAGCTTGATCATGCTTTTCCAGTCTCTGGAACATTAAGAAAATGAGTTTCTGTTGTTTAAATCACACACTCTGTGGTATTTTGTTATTACACTGGAGCAGACTAATGCAACTACTCATATTCAATATGTCTAAAACTACCCTTCAAATTTGTACCTTCCCTAAGGTATACGTTTGCAGTTTCTCAGGCCAAAAATCTTAGGAGAGAGTTATCTTTTATTCTTTCTCTCATTTTCCATATCTAGTCAGTCTGCAAATCAATGTCTAGCTTCAAAATATATTCAGAAAGGAACCACTTTTCATGACCTTGACCCTTACCACACTGGTAAAGCCAAAAAAAACTTTAAAAGGTTTTCAATTATAGCTGACATTCAATATTATATTAGTTTCAGGTGTATAGCATAGTGGTTAGATACTTATTTAAGAGGTGATCCCTCAATAACTCTTGCATCTACCTGACCCCATAGTTATTACAATATTATTGACTATATTTCCTATGGTGTACTTTATATCCCTGTGACTATTTTGTAAGTACTAATTTGTAGTTATTAATCACTTTACTTTTTCAACCTCCCCAAACCTCTTCCAACTGACAACCATCAGTTTGTTCTCTGTGTCTGTGAGTCTATTTTTGTTTTGTTTGTTTACTTGTGTTTTTAGATTTCACATATAAGTAAAATCATATGATATTTGTCTTTCTGACATTTCACTTAGCATAACACTCTAGCTCTGTCCATATTTTTGCAAATGGTAAGGTGTAATTTTTTGTGGCTGAGTAATATTTTGTTGCATATATGTACCACATCTGTATCCAGTTGTCTTTTGTTTGGAGCATTTAATACATTTACATTTGAAGTATTGATAGGTATGTAGTTATTGTCCTTTCATTAATTATTTTCTGATTGTTTTTGTAGTTCTGTGTTTCTTATTCTCATGCTCTGTTCTCTTGTATGTTGACTTTCTGTGATGGTATCTTTTGGATTCCTTTCTCTTTACTTCTATTCTATCTATCATATATTTTTGGTTTGCAGTTACCATGTGCTTAGTATATATACCAAGCTACATTTATAGCAGTCCATTTTAACATGTTAAACATGGAGCCAATTTTGCTGGGCTTTCTGTTCAGGTGGTGGGCCAGTGACCACTTGACGGGTGTCGAGTTAGAGTATAAACAGGCACACAATGGCGAAGCCAATGCAAAACTTCATTAAAATTACATTTATTTTTTAACCTTAATGCTGCGGGTCCCACGCACTGATGTCGCCCAAATGGAAAGTTCAGTCTGTCCCCAGGGACTGACGCCGTGCTTAATGTGTTAAGTGACGGTGGCTTAAGTTTGAACATATTCTAAAATTACTACCATTTTTACTTCCTCCACATTTGTTTTTGTCATCATTTTTTTACTTGTTTTGTGTATTTGTATTTCCTTCAATTTACTGTTGTAATTACACATGATCTTCCTACTTTTGCCTGTTAACCGTTTACTAGCTTTAGTGTTGGTTGGTTCACTGCCTTTATTGCTTGCCTTTGCCAGTGAGAATTTTTTTCCTTGTGATATTTTCTTATTCATATTTTTAATTCCCCCCCCTTATTTTTAAAGAAGTCCCTTTAGCAGTCTCTTATAATACTGGTTTAGTAGTGATGAACTTAAGATTTTTCATGTCTGGGAAGCTCTTTCTTTTTCCTTTGATTCTGAATGATAGCCTTTCTGGATACAGTTGCCTTGGTTGTAGGTCCTTGCTTTTCATCACTTTGAATTGTTGACAGAAAAGGGGGGAATTCCATGGAAAGTAACCTCAGAAGATGATTTGATCATAAATTCCTAACTGGACAGGTCATGGTAGGTTTAATGCCCCTGCCATATAACTTTTTTTAAATCCTCATCCAAGGATATGCTTATTGATTTGACAGAGAGGGAGAAACACTGATGTGAGAGAGAAACATCAATCTCCCGAATGGGCCTCAACAGGGGATCACAACTGCAGCCTAGCTATGTGCCCAGACTGGGAATCAAAACCACATCCTTTGGTGTGTGAGATGATGCTCCAACCAATTGAGCCACCAGGCCAGGGTCCCAGACATACAACTTTTTAGTAAAAGATTTATTTTTGCCTTTACCAAGCCCTGTGCATTGTTTCTGTGCATCTAGGTTAACACACTTTTGAAATAAGCAGTAACCACCTTCAAGAAAGTGCATAATCTTGTTAACTATCCTGTAATCTACCACCTTGCTTTCTCTCACCTTCTTGTATCTTCCTTATGTTCGCTTCCCTCCTTAATTTCAAATGTGTAAACGAAGCTGCAAAACTGTTATTCTTTGGAGCACTGAGATCCTGCTCCCTAACATTTGTCATCAGTTTGGCTCAAATAAACTAATAAAAACTACAGGTTTGGATGTTTCTTAAATTCACAGAATGTGGCAATCCCTTCTGGCCTTCAAAGTTGCTGTTGAGAAATCAGCTGAGTCTTAATAGAAGCTCCCTTGTAAGTAACTGCTTTTCTTTTGCTGTTTTATAAGTTTCTCTCTTTGTCTTTAATCTTTGGTGTTTTAATTATGATGTATCTTGGCATGGGCCTCTTTGAGTTCATAAGCCAGCCATTTCTCACCTGGATTGCTGCAAAAAGAGGCATTTCAAAGATATGTCAATTAGATGCACAAGAACAATGGACAGAGCTTGCTTAAGGTAAATACTGACCTTTGCTAAGGTTACTGAAGGCCTAGGACATGATCGACCACCATGACCTGCCAAGTTAGGAATTTATGATCAGATCACCCTGTGAGGTTCCTTTCTGTCACTGGACTTGTCAGATTTATTATAGCACCCCATTTTGGTCCATCCTCTTACCTGCCAAACCTGTTGTGGGCCCTGAGAAAGATTACCAAAAAAGGGTTCTCAGTGGCTAAGTGGGCTGAAATTAAAGAACAAACAACAAAAAACAGCTTCGCAGCCATTTCCACATGGGCTTCTCACCCAAAGTGCACATCAGTGAGAAGCCTGCATTGAGTTTCCTGTTTGTTCTACTGAACTGCTTGCTTGCACTGTGTTTCTGTCAGCTGAGCCAGCCCTTACAAAGGAGTTCCTGGAAACCTATTTTAACCAATAGGACTGAGGCTTTCCTTTTTGAATGGAGCTGTGCAGCTATAGCCCCTTCAGCTTCTTCACTAACTAATCAGAGTAGCTTCATTCTGATCAATTATGGACAATGCCTTCTGGACCAATCAAACTGGGAGAATTTGGACCCCCCCCCCCTCATATTGATGAGGGTAGACCAATCAGGGACCAGGAATGGAAACTTCTGTTTATAAATCTGCTCCCCTCTGGATTAAGGAGTGCACCTCCTCTTTCCACAAAAAGTGGAGACTGAGATTCGCTGATTGGAGCTGAAGTTGACTTGGCCAAAGACAGCTGCCAGGGCAGATTGGGGCAGACCTGCGCAGGGCTGAGCAGAGCATTGAGAAGCAGAGTAGAGCTGTGTAGCTGGAGAGGGCCTGGCTCCAGGGCTTCCTCAAAGCACTGCTGCTTTATAATTGGGCTTTGCAATTGTTTTGCATTGAATAAAATTTCCTTTTTCACTTCTCCCCAAATTGGAGATTCCTGCTGGTGTTGAATGGGCGCCAACCACCAACCACCATCCATTGATACTTTCTGTGACGTTTGTTCTGCGCCAGCCCGGGCCCACCACACAGAACAGTCTCACTTCTTCAGATCTTTTGCTCTAACACCACCAGGTCAGAGGATCTGACCACTGCATGCAGAATGGCACTACTGCCGTAGCCCTGGGCCCTGTTTTATTCCTTCTTGGCATTTAACACCAAATTTGTTCACTGCTAACATCTGTAGAGTTTAAGTTGCAGGGGGCCTCCAACAGTGTCTAAAACAGTGCTTGAGAAGCATGCCAGGCGCTCGGGGAATACAACACTTAACTGACTAGAAGAAAAAAATCACACGGCCCGGCAGGGTCACACGAACTGGGTCGCGTCATTCAGCAGCCACCCGCTCGCACCGCCCCCAGCCCCTGCGCCACCTCTCCCCTGCTTACAGGCCTCCCTAGCCAACGGAGCCCAGAGGCGGGGCTTTCCTTGTGGCCTTCGGAAGAGTTTCCGGGGTCAGCCGGAAGTGACCGGAGAGCAGCCGCCTGTGGGGAGGCAGAGGGACTGTCTCTTGCTCTGGGCGCCATGGGCAAAAGGGACCGGGCGGACCGCGGTGAGAGGTGGCATGGGCGCTCCCGGCTGTCCGCACTCGCAGCGCATTCCCTCTGACCGGCTCGGGCCTCCCCAGCGGCGATGTCGCTGCGGTCCTTTGCTGCCTGCACGTCGGGCCCGAAGTACCCCGAGCCGCGGGGTGGGGGCGGGAGGGAGCGGAGGAAGGTAGTGGTGATCCCTGGCCCTTGGGCAGCCCTGTGTCCTGGGTCGGGTGGGCAGGGTCTGAGAGATAGATGCCCGGCAGCACTTGACTCTTGGCCAGGAATGTGTAGGCTGCTGCAGCCTGGCTGCTGCAGGGTTCTCGGAAATGCCGCTAGGCGCGGCGGAATAGCCCTCGCTCCTGGGGGGCTCATTTCTGTGTCCACATCTGCAGATAAGAAAAAGTCCAAGAAGCGGCACTACGAGGATGAGGAGGAAGATGAAGATGACGCCCCTGGAAACGATTCTCAGGAGGCGGTGCCCTCGGCTGCCGGAAAGCAAGTGGATGAATCTAGCGCAAAATTGGATGAGTATGGAGCCAAGGACTACAGGCTGCAGATGCCGCTGAAAGCCGACCACATCTCCCGGCCCCTCTGGGTGGTGAGCCTACTGACAGCCAGGGCACGGCCCCGCAGTAATCTTTGGGGCCAAAATAGAAATTCAGGCGACCGCTGGCAGAGTTGGTTAGGGAGAGCTTTCATGTCGGTAGTGTGGACAACCGGCATGGGGATGGCAGATGTGCACACCTGCGCCAGTTTCCTTCCTCTCTAACCCCACCTTTTACTCCCCCTTTTGTCCAGTTCTACTGCAGGTTTGGGAATACTTTTATCTACCGAATAGATGGCATTTATTATATAACATTTTAATTCCCCACTTTTAAAAATTAATGGAAAACATAGTTGTTAGGGTTTTTTTTGCTCAACTTGAAGTAATCAAGGTTCTGCATTCATTTGGTCTAGCCAAAAGGTAACTTGAGGATAAGATGGGTTTTGCTCTGAATAGTGGGAAGCAGCTACTGATTTTGTAAACCTTTTTTTCCTACTCTGTTCACTCCCGTATCTGATCAAAGTAAAAGGCCCCATAGTTGACTGAAGGAGTGCTTACAAAAATATCCCTGGTGTATCACTTTTTGAGCAGCTTAATCTTTTATAGATAATGATTCAGAAAAAAACCTAATAGCCTTAGGAACTCATTAGTTTCATGTCTGTCTGGTGTTTCTCAGGCTCCTGATGGCCACATTTTCTTAGAAGCTTTCTCTCCAGTTTACAAATATGCTCAAGACTTCCTAGTGGCTATTGCAGAGCCAGTGTGCCGACCAACGCATGTGCATGAATACAAACTGACTGCCTACTCCCTGTATGCAGCTGTCAGTGTTGGGCTGCAAACCAGTGACATCACTGAGTACCTCAGGAAGCTCAGCAAGACTGGCATTCCTGAAGGAATCATTCAGTTTATTAAGGTAAGTGGGGGGCAAAGGCTGGCACTTTTGTCCTCCTTGTTAATGTAGTAATATTGAAGACAGGTGTGACATATTGTTAATTGTGGCAGTCAAGAAAATGACCATTCAGATCTAGTGTGGGGAGCATAATAACTGATTATTATACCAGCTGCTACTCCTGTGGATCCAGCATTGTGTTCTTACTGAGGCCACACTTCCCATGAGGTGCTCTTAGCCAGTGGGTACTCACACAATGAGGGTAATAATTCAAGCCCATTTTGGCCAAGGTTATTTGGGAATGCAGCCCAAAGCTAATGGTAGTATGGACTGAATTGTGTACTCTCCACAAATCGTACCTTAGGACTCTAACCACGTTTGAAGTAAGGAAGTAATTAAGATTAAACGAAGTCATAAGAGTGGTTCCATGATTGTGGGTCCAGCAGAGCTCTTCCACCACCGAGGATGAGAAGAAATCTACCAAGACATGATCTGCTTAGGGAGGAAAGGTGGCCAATCTCTCTGAGAAGGGGCTGGAACCTCTTTTTCAATGGACTTTTATTGAGTTTCGTTTACATAGATTGCATAGTTTGCATAGCATTCATGTAAAGCTCATCAATTGATGTCAGACAGTAATGATCAAAGAAAGGAGATAAGGTTAACATAACATTTCTGGGATCTCGGGGGTCCTTTTGAGTCAGGGTCTGGTAGATAGGGTGATGTCAATCGGCCATAAAATCTGGGGAAACAAACTTATTTTATGCTTAGACCCTAAACATTTAGTATGCATAGCTTGAGGACATTCTTAACAAAGCAGATTTCACAGGATTTAATGCATTCTTTCTCAGGTCTGATTGCTCCCGGAAACAGCTGTCCCCACACATGGCTGCACCCCCCTTTGGCATTGTTTCAGGCCTGAATCAGGCGGGGGAAGCAAGGCAGCCAAGAGATTAGGAGACATTTTACAGATAGAATGAGGACTCAGGCAATGACAAAGGGTGAGGATCTTTTGTTCCTCCTGTATAGTCCCCTAAGTCCTTCCATGATGACCCATTCGTGACTGTGCCCGTTTTAGGTTGTTCCTTCCTTGAGGATTCTTACCCATCATTGACTATCCAGCCATCCTCCAGGTGCCAAGCAGAGGGCAGAGGCTGCGCCCCTGCCGGGAGGATAAGTTTTGTCTCCTTAGTGGCTGATGGTCCCAAGGTCCCCTGTCTGTGGTGCCTTTTTGCCTGTCAGTGGGGTTACAGTTCCTGAAACCAGGCAGAACAGTTCCCAACACCTGATCCAAGAGGATTAATGTCTTTACAAGAAGAGACCAGAAGAGGTCATGTGAGCACAAAGCAAGAATGCTCTCTACAAGCCAGGAGGAGAACCTTCGCTAGAAACTGAATTGCTGGCACTTTGATTACAGACTTTTAGAAATAAGTTTCTGTTGTGAAATCACCCAGTCTATGTTGTTCTGCATAACAGCCTAAGTAGGCTAACACAGATGGTAAACATCTAAGGCTGAATAACCTGCATCAGACAATAGTCAACAGTTTTCATGAGGGAAAGTGAAAAAGAACTTCAAATGTTGAAGTGGGTAGTATTCCACATGAACAGCAGTTGAACATGCTTGGGTTTGTTCAAAGAGATAGGTGAAATACCTTTCAAAAGAGATGGACAGTGGCTTTCGTTGCCCTCTTCTTATCTAAGGGGAGTTGGATTCCAACCCCCAAATCTGGTGTGGCAGAAGATGAGTGCCACAGGGCTCCAGAACAGTCATGCATCTAACCTCAGAGAAGCTAGCAGGGGTCCTGGAGAGAGTTCTCTTCTCCTGTGATATGGAAGGCTGCCTGCCCTTGCTGGAATGGGCCTGCTCCTTGCTGGAATGAGCCACATCAGCACCTTGCTGCACTCAGTCTTGGCTGGGAGCTGCCTGCAGGCTTGTAGGTGTTGTCACAGTGCCTTGGTGGATCCAGAGGGCAGCTGTGGAGGCACGCAGCAGCCATGGGTCTAGGCTGGCTTTTCATGGCCACCACAACCTGGGAGGATGTACGTTGTATTCTCTACCATTAAGAAGCTTACCTGCTAGTTGGGGAAATAGAAACGTTGGCGAGGAAGCCCAGAGGCTTTGCATTTAATTTACACAACAAACAATTACAGAACACACACTCTGGCCAGCTTTGTGCTGGGAGCTGGAGTAACACTGATGTGGCACTATGGGTCTGTGGATTAGACTGGGGCCTGTGGGAACAGAGAAGAAAGGGAAGGGAAAAGTAAAGATTTTAAGCTGCGCTTTATTAATTAAGAACTGTGCATTAAAGTTAGACAAGAAGAAGGTGTTGCTCTCAAGAAGAAGAGTCTAGTAGAAAAAGCTGAGTTTAGGCAGTTCTGACCAGGTTAGGATGGCACATTGAGTTTTCCTACAGTAACATGAACTCTGCACTTGGTTGATAGGAGGTAGGGTGTGCCCAGTAGTGAATGCATTCGGAGTGAGCTGCATGTTGCTAATTTTGCCTGATTTGTTATTCCTTGCAGTTGTGTACTGTCAGTTATGGAAAAGTCAAGCTGGTCCTGAAGCACAACAGGTAAGGGATTCTGTGTGATAGGACTGTCCAAGGCACTTTTACTCTCTGTGCTGCAGATGTTAAGAAGCCAATACTTGTGGACTGTCCACTCTGCACCAACAGCCACTCCCCTGAGTAAGGTGTTACAAAGGAATAAGTAAGTAATGTGGCCAAATCTAAAAGTTTTTTCACTGGCCACCATGTTTCCTCAAGTGGAGCTGGGGCTCAGATTCTGGTTTATTTGTCTTCATAGTATGGCTTTGTCCACAGCTCTCATGTTAGGTAGCTAGTAGTTTATAGCTTAGATTTGGCAAAGGGTTGTGGGAGAGTGATAAAGTGGAGAGAGGCATGGGGTCACTGTTTTTAGACATCTAACTAAGCAGTGGGACCTTCTGAAAATGGTGTACTGGTCAGTTGGCACCTCCTTCCTCTTGTAGGTACTTTGTTGAAAGCTCCCACCCTGATGTCATCCAGCATCTTCTCCAGGACCCAGTGATTCGGGAGTGCCGCCTGAGGAGCTCTGAGGGGGAGGTGACTGAGCTCATCACAGAGACTTTCACAAGCAGATCTGCTGTACGTGAGCTTCTAGGTCACCCTCAGGGTGGGAGCATTTGGTATTACAGCTCTCTCAGGTGCTCCTGTTTCAGTATTTGCTACTTAGTGGCCTTGCCATTTTCTTGCAACTTAAGTTCTTGCTTGGTAACAGTGGGGTTAACTGTTGCATGTGAATCCAAATTCTGTCTTTCTCTTACAGATCGCAAAGACTGCTGAAGACAGTGGTGGGCCCTCCACTTCCCGGGTGACAGATCCACAGGATAAATCTGACATCCCCACGGACCTATTTGACTTTTATGAGCAAATGGACAAGGATGAGGAAGATGAAGAAGAGACACAGACAGTATCTTTTGAAGTCAAGCAGGTTATTAAACAGATCCCCTCCTGATTCCTTCTCTAAGACAATGTCAGAAGCTGGTCCAGCGCTGCACAGATTCTTTCTGTAGTCTGTGTGAAAGGAAGGGATGCTCATCTGTTCCCAAATTGCTTTTTTCTTCTTGGTGTCTGTGGGCCATAGCATCATTCTTCCTAATGGAGTTGGATCTGGGTGTCCCATTCCTCATGTTGGTGGGTCAGCCTCCACAGGTTCTTAGGGAAGTGTGAGAAATGGTGCCAGAGGGGCATTTTTGGCAGCTTGTTGGATTTCATTTTGTGTGTGTCCTTAGTTTGGGTTGCCTTTCCATGTTTTAACCCAGCTGTTATTAAGCAGGATCTGAGGTTGCCAAAGGCTAGAGAAACTGCTGTCCTTTTGACTACAAGGCCCCTTAGAATATGTGCTGTTTATGAGCATGCTCTGGAATTAGGAAGGTTATAAAACTGCCTTTGTTCTCACTCCCCAGGAGATGATTGAGGAGCTTCAAAAACGTTGCATTCACTTAGAGTACCCTCTGTTGGCAGAATATGACTTTCGGAATGATTCTGTTAACCCTGATATCAACATTGACCTGAAACCCACAGCTGTCCTTAGACCTTATCAGGAGAAGAGCTTGCGGAAGATGTTTGGGAATGGGCGTGCACGTTCAGGGGTCATTGTTCTTCCTTGTGGTAAGTGATACTTAAATGAAGAAAATCTCTAGGCTGCCTCCCACTCTCCTTGTGTACCTTTCTCTAAATGTACCTCACACCTGGACAGGGAACAGCCATGGTCAGATGAATCTCTGATTCAGGACTTGAGGAATATTTGAGTGCTTGCCGTGTGCAGGGCCCTGACCTTCACATTGGGATGTAATGATGGAGAGAACGACACTCTGATCTCAAGCTTATTCCGGTGAGGTGGAGACAGATGGCATACAAGTCATCTAAACTGTGTGAAATCCTGGGCAGTGAAGAAAAACAACACTGTGTCAGTGAGATATCATTTTGCATTCTGTGTGTTGGGCTGTTTTTCTTTGCAGTCAGTCTTGTGAAGCCTGTTTGTGTAGAGGTTCCCCAGCACAGACACTGGCTTGTTCCCAGACAGCAGGTCAGTGTGCGTGCATCCACGCAGGCAGGAGCAGCCATGGCTTCTATCTGATATTATTTATCCCAAGTCGTGGAGCTCCTGGCCTACCTTCATGGCCTGCAGTCACAAAGACTCCACTGTCCTGGACTTAAGCTGGCAGAAGCTCTAGGGCAGTGACTTAGGCCTTTAGTGGTTGTTCTTTTTTAAAAGCTCCACGAGTTATTTTGACACACATTCCTGGTAAAGGAAGACTTGCCCCTTAAAGGAATAACTTGAGTTTTTTATCTTGATCTTCAAATGGTTGATGGTAGTAAACGTGAAAGCTCCTGAAATTTTACCTTCTCTGTCTTTACAAGCAGTGTACACACTTATTACATTTTGACTTCTCAGGCCAGTTGGTTGTATAGTCATGACAGCTGTCTTTTGCTGAGTCCTCCATGGTGCACCTGTATGCTGGGCACAATCTACCCCAGAAGCACCATTTTCCCATGGATTTGGGCAAGTTATGCCATAGCTTTAGTTCTACCACATTTCAAATGGCAAAAATAGAGTCTTAACGCTGGTTTGTTTTGCGGTTTCAGCCTTTAAACAAGATTCATGTAAAATGCTACAATAGGGGCTGGCACTTGCCTCTTTTACTTCTTACATTTGTGTGTGAAGTGAGCATGGCTCCTTTTTATAAGGAAGAAAACAGACTTCAGAGCAGTAAGTGCTTCACAATGTCAGCTGTGAAGATGGTTACAAATATTTTCCCAGATTTGTGTGCTGATGAGTCTGTCTGTCTCTGTCCTTCATTGCAGCTTGGCCTTAGGTAAAATTATTCTTTGGTTTCTCATAGGTGCTGGGAAGTCCCTGGTTGGTGTGACAGCTGCATGCACTGTCAGAAAACGCTGTCTGGTACTAGGCAACTCAGCTGTGTCTGTGGAGCAGTGGAAAGCCCAGTTCAAGATGTGGTCCACCATTGACGACAGCCAAATCTGCCGCTTCACCTCTGATGCCAAGGACAAGCCCATAGGCTGCTCCATTGCCATCAGCACCTACTCCATGCTGGGCCATACCACCAAAAGGTCCTGGGAGGCAGAGCGAGTTATGGAGTGGCTCAGAACTCAGGAGTGGGGCCTCATGATCTTGGATGAAGTACACACCATACCAGGTAAGCAGGGTGAAAGCTAAGTTGCCCATTTATTGCATGGACAAAAACTGATATCCAGCTGTTGCCTTGAGGGAGGGGCTGCTGTGCAGTACAACCATCTTCCTACAAAGACTTGCTGGGGAAAGCTTCTAAATAAATCCTAAGTGCCCTGGCCAGGTAGCTCAGTCGGTTAGAGCATCATCCCACTATGCCAAGGTTGTGGGTTTGATCCCTAGTCAGGGCACATACAAGAATCAACCAATGAATGCATCAATAAGTGGAACAACAAATGGATGTTTCTCTGTCCCTCTCTTTCTCTCTCTCTTCCTTTTTCTCTCTGAAATCAATTAAAGAAAATAAATAAGTCTGAAGCATGTGGGGTGAGAGTAGGGGCGGATGGTGTACACATTCATAGCTTCCTTAATCACTGGCCCAGAGTAGTTGCTTTCTTTTTCAGTCTTATCTTTGTCACAGTTCAACTTACCCTTATATTTTTTATGGTACTGTGAAAATGACTAGGAACACTGAAAATCCTTGCAGTAGTGTTATTATACTTGAAGGCTAAAGTATTGATCCTGAATATGTTACAGAAGCCCTACTTCTAGTATTGCAAGCAATTTGTTTTTAAAAACAGCTGTGTTGATATAATTTATATACCATAAAATCCACTCATTATAAGTATATGATTCAAGATTTTTAGTAAACTTACGAAGTTGTGTAAACATCACCATGATCTGGTTTTAGAACTTCTTCCTCATACTCATTTATAGCCAGTATTTTCACCCCTAGCCCCAGGTGACCAATGAATTGCTTTCTATCTCTATAACCTTGCCTTTTCTGGAGATACCATATTAATAGGATCATACATATTTTCTTATATCTGGCATCTTTCACTTTGTGTAATGGTTCATCCATATTGTAACATGTATTGATAGTGTGTTCCTTTTATTGCTGTATAGTATTCCAGGCAAACTTTTCTTGATAAAACAAATTAAGAGAAATTTGGTTAATTAAGTGTCAGTTAGAGATACTCTTAATGAAATGATATCAGAGGCATTTTTACATGGAGTATTCAAAATATTGTCCAAATGGCTCTAGCGTCTGCTTTTTTTCTGTGTAGTAAGAGCTACTCCAGCACCTCTGGGTGTCTGAAGATACCTAGATGTTCATGGCAAGTTAGGTAGAGATCAGGGGTCTCTCAGGTAGAAGGAACAGGGTGGAAGTCTGGAAAATACTTGGCGTGGTCCAACAACAGCAAGGTGGCCATGTGACTGGAGGGCGACCGTCAAGTTGAGGTTGTAGAGGGACAGGCAGGGGAGCTATTGGGGGCAAATCTTGTATGTAGGGTCTTGTAGGTCACAGTAAGTGTTATATTCTTGAGTGAGTAGGAAGCTATTTAAGGAATTTGAGCAGAAGTGACATGATCTGACTACTTAACACTAGAAAAGTATCACCCTGGCTGCTGTCCTGACAATAGACTGAAGGATGAAAGGATAGAAGCAGCTAAGTGAGTTAGTTTGTGGAATCCAAACAAGAGGCTTGACCTAGTAAGAACAAAGGTAATCACACCCTAGTCAAGTGGCTCAGTTGGTTGGAGCACCATCCCGTACACCAAAAGGTTGTAGGTTCAATCCCCAGTCAGGGCATGTACTGAGGATGTGGGTTCGATCCCTGGTCTGGGTACATGTGGGAGGCAAGCTATCAGTGTTTCTCTCTCAGTGTTTCTCACATTGGTGTGAAAGAGAAACCATCCCACCCTGCCCTCCCTCTCTCTCCTCCTTCTCTCTCTCTAAAAATCAATAAAACATTCTCAGGCGAGGATTAAAAAAAAAAGAATAAAGGTAATCTAATTCTGGATATGTTGTGAAGGTTAAGCTGACAGGTTGGATGTGGGAGCTGAGAGAAAGAGAAGTCAAGGATGACTGTTTTTGGCTTGATCACTTAGAAGGATAGAGTGGACATTAATTAAGATGGGGAAAACTGGCCCTGACTGGTGTAGCTCAGTGGATTGAGCACCAGCCTGAGAACCAAAGGGTCTCCAGTTCAATTCCGAGTCGGGGCACATGCCTGGGTTGCAGGCCAGGTTGGGGCCCCCAGTAGGGGGCATGCGAGAGGCAACTGCGCATTGATGTTTCTCTCCCTCTCTTTCTCCTTCCCTTCCCCTCTTTCTAAAAATAAATAAATAAAATATTTAAAAAAGGGGGGGGACTAGAAAGAGCAGGTTTGGAAAGTGATGATGAGGGGTAGGCTTTAGACATTTTCATTCGATCGCCTGTTAGACATTCAGGCAATGACAAAACGTTAGAAAATGGGCAGAAGAGATGAACAGACTTTTTACCAAAGAGAATGTAGAGATATCAATGATCAGTAGAACAGAAGCTCCCAATCATTAGCTCTCAAGGAAATGCAGATTAAAAGCATTATGAGATGCTCAGAGAGATGCAAATTAAAACCACAATGAGATACCACATCACACCAGTCAGAATGGCCATCATCAACAAAGCAACAGATAACTGTTGGAGGGGATGTGGAGAAAAGGGAACCCTACTGCACTGTTGGTGGGAATGCAGACTGGTGCAGCCATTGTGGAAAACAGTATGGAACTTCCTCAGAAAAATGAAAATGGAACTGCTTTTTGACCCAGCAATTCCCCTACTGGGATTATACCCTAAGAATCCTGAAAAACCAGTTCAAAAGAACCTATGCACTCCAATGTTCATAGCAGCACAATTCACAATAGCCAAGTGCTGGAAACAACCTAAGTGCCTATCTACAAATGAATGGATCAAGAAACTATGGTACCTTTACACAATGGAATTCTACGCAGCAGAAAGGAAGAAGGAGCTTATAGCCTTTGCAACAGCATGGATGGAACTGGAGAGCATTATGCTAAGTGAAGTAAGCCAGGCGGTGAGGGACAAATACCATATGATCTCACCTTTAACTGGATCATAATCAACAAAAGCAGAAAGCAAGCAAAACATAACCAGAGACATTGCAATAGCCAGAGGGGAGGGGGGAGGGGACAATGGGGAGAAGGGTTTTCAGGAACCACTATAGAAGACGCATGGACAGAACCAAGGGGGAGGAGGGAGGCTGGGGATGGAGGTGGGGTTGGAAGGGGAGGGAGGAGGGGAGGGGAGAGGATGCAGATAACTGTAATTGAACAACAATAAAGTAATTATTAAAAAGTCCTGGCTGGTGTAGGTCAGTGGATTGAGCTCGGGCTGGGAACCAGGTGGTCCCGGTTCAATTCTCAGTCAGGGCACATGCCTAGGTTGCAGGCCAGGTCCCCGTGAGGGCCATGTGAGAGGCAACCATACATTGCTGTTTCTCTCCCTCTCTGTCTCCCTCTCTAAAAATAAATAAAAAAAAAAAAATCTTAAAAAAAATAAAATAAATAAAAAATAAAAAAAAGCATTATGAGATGCTGCTGCATACTTGTTAGAGTGACTAAAATAAAACACTGCCAATACCCAATACTGACAGAGCACAGAACAGCTGCAGCTGCCACACGTTGTCTGGGGCAGTATACAGTGTGCAGTCACTCTGGACAGGTTGGATAGTTTATTAGAAAGTTACCATATGAGGGACTTCCAGCCAAGATGGAAGCGTAGGTAGACACACTGTGCTTCCTCACACAACCAAAAGAGGAAAAACAACAATTTAAATAAACAAAAACAGCCAGATCTGACAGAAAATCAAACTGAGTGGAAGTCCGACAACCAAGGAGTTAAAGAAGACACACTCATCTAGACCCGTACGCAGGGCGGAGCTGGGCCGAGAGCGTCCAGCAAGACAGCGGTTTGTGGAGTGGTACTGGCAACACTGCAGCTGCCTGGAGAGGCCCGTGGTGGGTGGGCACGCCTGACCAAAACGTGGCTGGCCCACCTGAACCCAGCAGGGCCGAGACTGGTTGGTGGACCGGGCGGTCCCTCATTCATGTGCAGATAAACTGGGAGAAAAAGCAGAGAGTGGAGCAGACCGTGCAACCCACCAACTCGGGGAAATAAAGCCTCAAACCACTGATTGAAAGCACCTGTGGGGGTTGAGGCAGGAGAGGGAAGAACTCCCAGCTTCACAGGAGAGTTCATTGGGGAGACCCACAGGGACTTGGAACTGTGCAGGCCCACCCACCCCAGAGCCAGCAAAGAAGGGCCCAACTTGCTTGTGGGTAGCAGTGGAAGTGTGGAGAGTGGAGCAAGCGCCATTGTTCTCTCAGGACCTGACCCCACAGGCAGCATCACAACAAAGCGATGTGGGTTGCCCCGCCTGGTGGACACCTAAGGCTCCGCCCCTTAAAGTAACAGGCACACTGAGAAAAAAAATGGCCCAAATGAAAGAACAGATCAAAGCTCCAGAAAAAATACAACTAAGCGATGAAGAGATAGCCAACCAATCAGATGCACAGTTCAAAACACTGGTAATCAGGATGCTCACAGGATTGGAAGAAAGATGGTCGCAATTAGTTGAACAAATGAAGGATACAATAAAGGAAATGAGGGGAAATCTGCAGGGAACCAATAGGGATGAGAAGGAAACTGGGACTCAAATCAACGGAGTGGACCAGAAGGAAGAAAAAAACATCCAACCAGGAAAGAATGAAGAAACAATTCAAAAAAACGAGGAGAGGCTTAGGAACCTCCAGGACATCTTTAAACGTCACAACATCTGAGTCATAGGGGTGCCAGAAGGAGAAGAGGGAGACCAAGGGATTGAAAACTTATTTGAACAAATAATGATGGAGAACTTCCTCAAGCTGGTGAAGGAAATAGACTTTCAGGAAGTCCAGGAAGCTTAGAGAGTCCCAAAGAAGTTGGACCCAAAGAGGAACACACCAAGACACATCATAATTACATTACCCAAGATTAAAAATAAGGAGAGAATCTTAAAAGCAGCAAGAGAAAAGGAGACAGTTACCTACAAAGGAGTTCCCATAAGACTGTCAGCTGATTTCTCAAAAGAGACCTTGCAGGCAAGAAGGGGCTGGAGAGAAGTATACCAAGTCATGAAAGGCAAGGACCTACATCCAAGAATACTCTATCCAGTAAAGTTTTCATTTAGAATGGAAGGGCAGATAAAGTGCTTCTCAGATAAGGTCAAGTTCAAGGAGTTCATCATCACCCAGCCTTTATTGTATGAAATGTTAAAGGGATTTATATAAGATATGGAGGGATATCAACAGGGGAGTGGTAGGGGGAGAGACGGGGGAAAGATGCAGAGAATAAGTAGCATAAATGGTAGGTAGAAAACAGACAGGGGGAGGTTAAGAATAGTATAGGAAATGTAGAAGACAAAGAACTTATGTGTATCGCCTATGGACAAAAACTAAAGGGTGGGGGGGAATGGGGGTTATGGGGGCGGAGGGGAAGAAAGGGGGAAAAATGGGACAACTGTAATAGCATAATCAATCAAATATATTAAAAAAAAGTTACCATATGACTCAACAGTCTTACCTATGGATGACCATCCTAGAGAAATGAAAATGTAGCTTCACTCAAAAACCTGCATATGAATGTTTATTCTGATTCTAGTCATAATCTCTAAAACGTAGCAACAACCAACATGCTCATCAGTGGGTGACTGGAGAGACAAACTGGTATATCTGTCCCCAGGGACAACACTCAGTAGTGAAAAGGGACACACTGTTGCTGTGTGTGACAACCTGGCCACATCTCAGAGACAGTCTGCTGAGTGAATGGGGCTATCTCAAAGGTTACATAGTGTGTTATGCTTTTGACAGCACATTCTTGAAACAAAACTGTAATGATGAGGATAGATCATCATGGTTGCCAGGGTGGGGTGGGGGAGGGTGACTATAAAGAGAGGGCACAAGGGAGGTTTTTGGGTAGTGGATTGGTCTGTATTCCTGCTTATGGCGGTGGTTACAAAAATCTATACATGAGTTAAAATTTATAGAACTGATCCCAGTCACCGTCCTCCCCATCCCTGGAGAACAATCAGTTTTACCCTGTGATCATTTAAAAACTAAAGAAAAAAATTAGAAGAGTGTGGGTATTTGGCCTGATTAGATTGGAAATTGATGTTACAGAGAACCCTATCATCTGCATTTGAAGCTTACGAATATATAGCTTAAGTATATATTTAGTACATTGATATTTTCGCCTGCATCCCAGGTCCCAGAGGGTGGCAGCCAGGCTTGGGCCTGGTTATCTGGGGATGAGGTTATAGCTGTGTACAGTTCATGCTAGCTGTGTGTCTGTCTCTCTGCTGTGGTTCGCTGTATCACTTACTCTCTGGGTGGGTAGGAGAATGAAACCTAACAGAACTAAAGGGTTTTGAGTTTAGGTCCTCACCAGGGCAGAGAGCAAACGTTAAATAAGGGAATTGTAGCAAATCATAGTAAGGGTTTCGACTGTTAAATACCATGTTGGATTAAATAGAATAATAAATCTTAGAGATTTAGCTAAAAAAGAAAAAATAAAGGTTGCTGTGCTCTTTTACAGATCTTCCAAAAGGAGCCCTATTAGGTCATATTAATAGGAAGTTCTTATTACAGTACTTGTATGTATTAAGTGTTTATTGCATGGGAGTCACTGTGCCAATTTCATTATTTTTACAAGTATTTATTGAAATCCTTTAAGTAGTAGGCACTGTGCTTGTCACTGGAGACAATGTAGGAGGGACAAAGAGTCATTCAAATACATGTCAGATAACAACTGTGATATAATGTGTAGTCAAAAAGGAGGCAGATGTCCTATGTAATATTTGAAGCCAGAGTCTAGGTGCCCTTGAGGTAGAGCTGGTGTCAACAGGACAGGTCAGCAGAGAGACTTCTGGGTGTTATGATCACTAAGATCATGACCTGGGTGGTTCTGCAGGTGCATACCTGTGTAAAAATTGACCAAGCTGTGCACTATATTATAATGTGAATTTTCCCCTTGTGACAGCTGTCACAGCTGTAAGAGAATGTAATAGCCATGTGAATGGTTTGTGGGCAGATGCCCCAGGGAGGGCTTGTTTCTGGCTACAGTGCCCAGGCAGGGCCCAACTCTGCTGCCCTGGAGCTGATAATCCTTGGGCCATCCCTGGTGCTGCCTCCCAGGGTCCATGTTAGATTGGTGTGGTTACCTTGTCCTTCTGATGTGGAGAAGCTTGTCTGGGGTTCTTGGCTACCTGTTGTTTTAACTGGTAGCGTTTTTGGAGGTAACCCTAACTCTGGTTTTTTGTTTGTTTTCCAAATGTGTGTGTGTGATCCATGTTAGGCCTCGGCATGTGAAACTCTGTAAAACCTGGATGTTCCCTCAGGGTTAGACAGCCCTCTGTTATCTTACTGTTAACAGTTTTCATTTATGTTTTGGTGCAGTGTCACCTCTCATTCCTCAGAGTGTCATCATTAACCTTACCTTTAATTGTTGTAAAGTAAGCATTTTAACTTCCCTTCAGAATAAAGTTGACCCTTGAACAACTTGGGGTACCATTCCTCGTGCATCAGAAACCTCTGTATAACTTAAATTGGTCCTCTGCATACAGATTCCTGACCTCAGATTGAAAGTACAACTAACTCTTATGGGCCCACACAATTTAAACTTGTTGTTTAAGGATCAACTATTAGAATTTTTACAGTGTGAGCCCATGGAAACCCATAAATTGGGTCTTTTAAAGTGAATATCTCATACCCTTTTATGTGTTTATTTTATTTAATTTGATAAATCAGAAAGAATTACAACGTTCAAAAGAAAGGAAGACAGAGGAAGCTGCTGGTTTACCAGCTAATTGGAGTAGTGTGGAAAAGAGAGTTTCTTAAGGCAGGTCCAGGTATCTGAAGTTCATCTTTCCTTGTTTTCTCCTTGGTTTCTGGGAAGATGATGGGAAGCTGAGTAGATCTGGCTCCTTGTGTTCCTCTGATCCCCAGGTGCCCAGCCATCTTCCTGGTCACCTTAGTACAAGTTTCAGGGTGACAAATCCCTTGGATAATTGGCACATTAAGTTTTGTAGCTCCCATATCAAATTGCTATTGGTGTTCCTGCTGAGCTATCGAGTGGAGCATGCTGGAAGTTGCTTCTCCCTTTTGTTCTTCTTTCATCCTTCTGTTGAAGAGATCTGGCAGTGGTGATTAAGTGTTCCCACAGGGTCGTTCTTCTCTAGAGCCAGGTTCCTGTGATCCAGAAATCTGGGGATTAGCCCACATAGTGTCACAGGCCAGAGTTAAGTCACAAGGCTGTGTGTGGTACTTGGGCATTTAAAAAAGTGAGAGGTGGCCCTGGCTGGGTGGCTGAGTTGACTGAGCATCATTGTATGCACCAAAAGTTTGCCGGTTCAATTCCCAGTCAAGGATATATCCTGGTTGGGGCATGTATGTGATGTAACTAATGAATGTCTCCCTCTGCTCCTCTCTCCCTCTCTCATTTTTTCCTCCTTCCTATCACTAAAACCAATAAACGTATCCTTGGGTGAGGATTAAAAACAAGTTTGTTCGGTTTTTTTAAGTTTTTTAACAGTGTGAATCACCTATTGTTTCCCCAGCCAAGATGTTTCGACGGGTGCTCACCATTGTGCAGGCCCACTGCAAGCTGGGTTTGACCGCAACCCTCGTCCGGGAAGATGACAAAATTGTTGACTTAAATTTTCTGATTGGGCCCAAGCTCTACGAAGCCAACTGGATGGAGCTGCAGAACAACGGCTACATTGCCAAAGTCCAGTGTGCTGAGGTAGCTGTCCCCTTCCTTGCACAGTCTCTCAGGGAGCGGCTCTTTCATGGTTCAGGGTAAATGGACTATGTCAATTCCTTGTGGGTAGCTACACAGGTCATGACCTGAGCAGAAGTGCTGCTGCTTCATGCAGTCCCGTTAGTCCCCTGTGCCATGTCAGACGTATGAAGCAAAATCACTGTCTAGGGGCATACAGTAAATGGTAAAGTGAGGATGCTAATCCAGGCTGGCTCTGCTCCGAAGTCCAGGCTCCTTTTCCTTTCTGGGAGTGAGTGACTCAGGGTGTTCTTGCCTGGGCAATCATCCAGGCTACTCCCTAGTGCTAAAGCCTGTTGGTTTTGATACCCCCAGAAGGCACCTGTGACCTTGGTCATTTCGTTTCTAAAAATACATTTTCTCAATATTGTTCTATGGGGAAAACCTGCACAGGTATATATTAAAAGTATATTTTCAAAGGTGAGTCTTCTCAGAAGAAACAACAGGAATCCTTTCTGGCATCTAAAAATGACTGTCATTCAGTGGTTAGAGTGGCCTTTGTCATGAAAGGGTAGAAAGGGGCCTGTTCGTTAAAGGTGAGAGTGAAGACCATATGCAGATAGACTTGCGGTGTTGAAAAGCTTCCTTACTTTTTAGTTGCATCTTTGTAATCACTGTCCATCTTATGAGACAATTGCCAGAACCTTGGAGGACCTGTTCCTCTCTAGTTGCATCTCCCCTCTCTCTTCCAGGGAACCACTATCTTGGAGCTTAGGTTTCTCATTTTCTTGGCTTTTCTTCATTGTTTTACCTCCTGTGTGTATTTCATAAACATTTGTTGTTTCATTTTTTACCTTTTTAAACATCTTTATATATATATGTATATAAATAGGCTATATATATTATATGACTTCTCTCATTTGCTCTATTTTTATTCATGTGATGCATTTTTTTAAATAATTACTTTATTGTTGTTCAATTACAGTTATCTGCAACGTCTCCCCTCCCCTCCTCCCCCCCAACCCCACCTCCCTCCCCAGCCTCCCTCCTCCCTCCTAGTTCTGTCCATGTGTCCTCTACCGTGATCTCTGAAAACCCTTCTCCCCATTGTCCCCTCCCCTCCGGCTATTGTTATACTGTTCTTAATTTCAGTGTCTCTGGTTATGTTTTGCTTGCTTTCTGCTTTTGTTGATTATGATCCAGTTAAAGGTGAGATCATATGGTATTTATCCCTCACCGCCTGGCTTACTTCACTTAGCATAATGCTCTCCAGTTCCATCCATGCTGTTGCAAAGGCTATAAGCTCCTTCCTTTCTGCTGCGTAGAATTCCATTGTGTAAAGGTACCATAGTTTCTTGATCCATTCATTTGTAGATAGGCACTTAGGTTGTTTCCAGCACTTGGCTATTGTGAATTGTGCTGCTATGAACATTGGAGTGCATAGGTTCTTTTGAACTGGTTTTTCAGGATTCTTAGGGTATAATCCCAGTAGTGGAATTGCTGGGTCGAAAGGCAGTTCCATTTTCATTTTTCTGAGGAAGTTCCATACTGTTTTCCACAATGGCTGCACCAGTCTGCATTCCCACCAACAGTGCAGTAGGGTTCCCTTTTCTCCACATCCACTCCAACAGTTATCTGTTGCTTTGTTGATGATGGCCATTCTGAGTGGTGTGAGGTGGTATCTCATTGTGGTTTTAATTTGCATCTCTCTGATGGCTAATGATGTTGAGCATCTTTTCACATGACTCTGGGCCCTCTGTATGTCCTTTTTCGATAAGTGTCTGTTCATGTCTTTTGCCCATTTTTTAATTGGGCTTTTTGTCTTCCTGGAGTGGAGTCGTATGAGTTCTTTATATATTTTGGAGATCAGACCCTTGTCTGAGGTATCATTAGCAAATATGTTTTCCCATACAGTTGGTTCTCTTTTTATATTAATACTATTTTCTTTAGCCCCACAGAAGCTCTTTATTTTGATAAGGTCCCATTTGTTTATTCTTTCCTTTATGTCCCTTGCTCTAGGGGACATATCATTGAAGATGTTGCTGCATGGAATGTCTGAGATTTTCCTACCGATGTTTTCCTCTAGAACTTTTATGGTGTCACGAGTTACAATTAAGTCTTTTATCCACCTTGAATTTATTTTTGTGTATGGTGTAAGTTGGTGCTCGAGTTTCATTTTTTTTTCATGTGGCCGTCCAGATTTCCCAACACCATTTGTTGAAGAGGCTATTTTTATTCCATTTTATGCTTCTGCCCCCTTTGTCAAAGATTAATTGCCCATAGAGACTCGGGTTTATTTCTGGGTTGTCTATTCTGTTCCATTGGTCTATCTGTCTATTTTTATGCCAGTACCAAGCTGTTTTGATTACAGTGGCCTTGTAATATAGTTTGATATCAGGAATTGTGGTCCCTTCTGCTTTGCTCTTCTTTCTCAAAATTGCAGCTGATAGTTGGGGTCGTTTATGGTTTCATATAAATTTTTGAAGTGTTTGTTCTATATCTGTGAAATATGTCATTGGTACTTTGATAGGGATTGCATTGAATCTATAAATTGCTTTGGGTAGTATGGACATTTTGATGATGCTGATTCTTCCAATCCATGAGCATGGTATATGTTTCCATTTGTTTGTGTCTTCCTCGATTTCTCTCTTCAGTGTTGTGTAGTTTTCTGAGTACAGGCATTGGTTAGGTTTATTCCCAGGTATTTTTTTTTTTTTTGTAGCTATATCAAATGGGATTTTTTTCCCTGATTTCTGTTTCTGCTGTTTCACTGTTGGTATACAAAAGTGCCTTTGATTTCTGGATATTGACTTTATATCCTGCTGTTTTGCCAAATTCAATTATTAGATCAAGTAGTTTTTTGGTGGAGTATATAGGATTTTCTAAGTATACTATCATGTCGTCTGCAAACAGCGACAGTTTTGTTTCCTCCTTTCCAATTTG
>PVJI01001277.1:0-189900 GCA_004026765.1 Micronycteris hirsuta
GCTGACGCTGTTCCGCCACTTCTCATATACTGAAGCTGCGTACTCTTACTTTTTCGCTTATTTCTTCGTTGTTTTCTCCCTGAGAGCAGAGACCACATCCACCCTTTTTCCAGGGACCACGCAGCTCATGGCATGATGCAAAGCGCGCTTACATTGGACGTGGATAAATACTTGCTGCCACGTGGATGAACACCTCAGCTCTCCACAAGTTACTAAGTTGAGGGTCAATACATGCAGAGACGTCCTTCCCTCCAGGTCTTTTCAGAGTTCTTTGCAGCTGCCAGTAACTCCCAATGGGAACATCCTTGGAATTTCTTCCTGCTCACCTTTCCGGCAGGAAACCCCTAGGGTAGAAGAGCCTTCGAGGGTTTTCCCAGATGACCGTGCAGCTGTGGGACCGCCGAGGAGCCACAGCGCAGTCTGTGGATTTGGGGGCAGGAGGACACTCCACATCAATGTCAACAGTTTTAGGAGTTCACAGCCCTGGGAACTAACCTTGAGGGATTCTCCAAATAAACAGGACTGGCCTTGGGCTGTCTACCAGGCCACCCTCGGGGCACACTGAGAAACTGGACAGTAAGACGTGCCCCGAGAGGTACAGCGGGAAGCTCGGTGAGCACCGGGCCAGTGCTGGCATGCAACACTCAGGGTCAGGGCTCCCGATCTCTTTCTTCACAAACGAGTGAAGGAAGGCGGGGTTCACATGCAGGTTCTGTCCCTTAGCGATTATAGAAACACTGGCAAATTACTTCATCTCTACATAGCTTTGTTTTGCTCTCTTTAATGTGGGGGTGATGACACCACATTCATAAGCTGTGTTCTGAATTAAGCAGAATGCTAACAGAGGGTTTGGCCCATAACATGTTCAACAACAAGAGTGAACCCAAAGGCAGACTGTGGACTCTGGCGGTGTGTCAATCCTCACAGGTTCGTTCTTGGTTGAAAAAAATGTGCCACTCTGGGGAGCGCCATTGGTAATGGAGAGGTTGTGTGTGGGGGCAGGGAGTTCATCAGAAACCTTGGCATCTCCCTCTCAATTTTACTATAAACCTAACACTGCTCTAAAAACAAAGTCTATTTTAAAAGAGAGAGAAGAGAAAAAAGGAAGGAAGGAAGAGAGAAAGGAAGGAAAGAAGGAAAGAAAAGAGGGAAATAATTCATAGAAAAAATCCTTTCATTATAATTTAGTAGAGATTCAGACAAACTTGAAAAATAATTTCAAGATATCCTTATTAAACATTTTCCAAAGAATAATTTGTGCTTGACTAAAAAAAGATTGTACATTATGTATCTAGCAAAATCATGGAATTAGTTATTCTATCTACATCTATTTTCAAATTCCAGACATTCAAATCTTACTCCATGAAATTTCCTTTAAAAATAACTTTGTCTAATTGTAAAATTATAAATGTGGTACAGGCATCATCATGCAGCAACTGGGTTTCAGAGATTAATCAAACCTCCAAAGTTAAACAGACAGGAAGTTCCTGTTCAATCCTAGATCTTGCAGGATAGGGAAACGGAGAAATTTGATTAAGCAAATAACTGCAAAAAGCATATATGCAATCAAAGGATATGTGACTGAAGTCAGAGCCTCTCTCAGATGACTCTCAGGCCCTCCTGGTCATATATGTGCCTCCTTCATGGTGACCCCATGTGCTTAGGTAGCCTGCTGTCATCTCTGCGGTAACAATTTCATCTTCTCAGTCAAAATCGGTTTTATTTTCTCAGCTGTAAGCCTTGGATGTGCACATGTGTCTTTCGGCTCTCATCTGATTTCAAACCTCATGTCCAACCAGTTATTGAGTTCTAAAACGCTTCCTGATTATATAAGAAGATTGGCGGTCATTTCTTATTTCCTTTCTTAAGCCTCAAACCAGAAAGGGGAAAGGAAATTCTAAATGTAACAACCAGGGTTCAATCAGTTGCTTATCATGGGAAGAAGGAGCCTCTGAATTTAAAAATAGCCTTTGTCTAGCATCCAGTGATCAAAATCTATTCCTGTCTCAGCTGCTACCTAGCCCTATGACGTCAGATAAGACACTTCCCCTCTCGGCTTCAGTCACCTTTTGGTCACACGGGTGAGGAAGTGGGTGTATGCTTTCGATTCTGAAATTCTGGGTGGTTCTCTTCTCGGCTGAGTTCCTTTCTTTCCATCCCAACTGCGATCTCTTCTTGGCCGACGTGCATGCAGAATCACCGCAGCTCTTGGCCCTGACATCCGCCTTTGACCTTACTGATGGATGGAACTTCCTGAAACACTATTTGCTTCGTTCTTTTCCTACCTAAAATCCTAGCAGTGTTCATTAGATAAAGTCATATTCCGGATCTTTCCGAATCACCTGCCTCTAAAATGTCTTGCCGTCCAGGTCAGCTATGTCCTCGACCTCTCCGCCCGGTCAGCCTGCATCCCTCATTAGCATATAAACAAGCTCTGAGCTTTCTCATTTCTCTTCTTTTGCCTGTTTTATGTCTGTCGGTCTTCCCGAACTGGAATGTCCTCTTCGTTTCTTGCTGCCCACACATATCGCACATCCTCTGAGGAGTCTGTTCTTATTACCCCAAACCAAAGCGATCTGGCTTGCGTCTGAGCTGCCCGTCAGATGAGAAGGCCTGAGTGCTCAGAGGTAGGGTCTCCGGCCCTCAGCGAGAGAGAGGCCATTGCGCTGGTGCCTTGGAACAGGGCTTCCCCACCACTGTCCTCCCTCAGTCATCTGGCTGAAATTTTAATAAAACAACACAAGTGTGCACTCCAGCACAGGCATCGGGCCTGCCCATAACTCATGGGCATCGTGCATGCCAACAGCACCGGTTGCCAGCACCTGCGGTCTCTGGCGTGGACTCTCTCCGGCTCCTGAGCACAGCAGCCCAAAGACTCCAGGGAGCTAACCCCGCCGGAGAAACCCTCAGGAAGGGAAAGAGGAGAGTTTGTGGGTGAACGTCCTAGTTTCCTTGCCCCTCGAGTAGCACAGTTTTGAGAAGTGTTCCACACAGCGCTCCAGCAGGGGTCTCCAGGGGCCTGGAGCCCCAGCCGCCCCCTTGGCAACCTACCCAGGAATGCTCCCTGTTGCCTCCTCTCGCTTCCCTGTCTTCTCCATTTGCCCATCAGAGACTTGGGAGGTCAGGTCCTATCTGTTAAACTACTTGCACCCAAAGATTTGTATTGGGGCCCACTTCTGAGGAAAATTGATAGGTTTTCTCTATATTTTGTTTGTTTTTGTCTTGGTTTAATTTATATACTTTAATCTTTTGAGGAAATTATAATTTCACTTATCCTTTCAAATTTATTGATATATCTTTATGCATTATGTTTTCTTATAAGTTAAAAAGGTTTTAGAGTAGGTTCTTTATTTTCCTTCCAAAATACTGTACTGTTTTTATCTTTATTCTCTAGGTTTTATTTATGATGCTTTAAGAATATCTATTCAGTGAAATATCTTTTAGTCTTTTCAGTGAATTATCTTTTAGATCTGTGGGTCTTCATTTCTGATTTTTGGTTAATGTTGCCCCAGTTACTCTTATGATTTTCTCTTTTATTAATTCCTGCTTTTACCTTTGCTATTTCTTCTACTACATTCTCTCAGTTTACTATAGCTCTGACTTTTTGAGACAATCACCAAGTTTATTTAGTCTTAACTTGTCTTTTCTTTTAATCAATGGATATGAAATTACACATTTGCATCCAAATATTGATTTAGGACCACCAGTTGGGACATAACGTGCCTTATTGGTTTATTAGTTATAAATATTATTAAATCTCCATTGTTACTTAGCAATCAATGTGTGTTATTTAGCAGTGTGATATTTTATTTCCAAAATTACTGTTTTCTTAGATAACTTTGGTTGCTGATTTCTAATTTTATTTATTTTCATTGAAGAGTTGTGAACTGTTTAATGTCATTGTTTTAAATTTCTAAACTTTTATCCAGCGTAATGATTCATTTTTATAAAGGGGCAAAATGTGTACTTAAAATATATATTCTATGTTGGATGAATAGTTCTCCAAAATATCTTTTGGCTAAAAAATATTAATCAAGTTCAGGTATTTCAAGACCTACATTTTGTCTATATAATCTATCACAATCTATCTGCATAATTAGTTGGTTAAAGTATTTCAACCAGAATTACAGATCTGGGATTTTTCCTGTGTGATTCTGTCAGTCTTGCTTTATCTATTGCAAAGTTCTGGTTCAGTGCACAGCTTTAATTACAGTTTGGTTGATTTATTATCTGGGAGAGATCTGAGTCAGAGGCCCCACCCCCACCTCGAGCTTCTTTCTCAGTTCCTGTGATTCAAGTGAGAGACAAACACATATCGTGGAAATGAGAGAGCAAGTTTGTTTATGAAACACACACGGGCATGAAACTACAGGCAGGCCCCGGCTCATCTGAATGCTCCTCATGTAGAGGAAATACAGTCGTTAGTGAGTTGGTTAGCAAGTTCGTTCTCCACACTCAAGCCGAGGGTACCAGTGTGCACTCAGCTAACCTAAGTACACCGACTATTGGAGTTCAGGGGTTACATATCTTAGTCAGCTTCTAAATTCCCACTTCTTCTCCCTGTTCCAAAACTTGGGAATAATGTCCAGCTACAAAGACTTTCTTTCTCAGCTAGTAAAGGCTCTTTGTCTCAGTGAAATCGCTACAGAGGCTGCCTTTCCCAGCACAGTGTCAAGGAGCCCCCTTTCTCGGATGCTGTTTTCGCTTGTGATGTTTGGGACACCTGGCAATCTAATCAACCAGGCTGAGGACCGCTGAGTGAGTTGGTGAGACAGGTCTCCCTTTCGCTCCCAGCCTCCTTCGTCAAGTTCTTTGTTAGATTGTAATGGAGGGGGGCTTGCTTTATTTCCCCTCCGGCCGCTCATTCCTAGCTGCTACCTAGCAGAGTGTTCATTTTCTCAATATGAAATCTTTTTCCTTGTCATTTTTAACACCCCATCTTCTGGCTTCACAGGTGGTTCCAAGTTCTGAATCCCCACTGTCTGTAGGGCTTGGGGACTTGGCTTCTCTGCCTGTGCAGGTGCTGAGGCCTCAGCCACCACGACTTCCTGGCTGACAGTCACTGCACGGTCTAATGGCCTCAAGTCAGGCTCATTGCTCAGTGTTCCTTCTCTGCTTCTGGCAGCTGGACACCTGGACACTGCTCTTTTGTCCTGACACTGGAGAGTTCATATCTATGCCACTGTCCATATTCCATTCTTCCTGTTTTATAGACATATGAATACACAGGAGGAAGAGATGTATATGTGTGCGTGATAATGTAAAGAGAAAGAGAATGCACACAGGAAGGGGCGTTTGAATGAGTGTTCCTTTCCACTGCTGGGAATATACCCTAAGAATCCTGAATCACCAATTCAAAAGAACTTATGCACCCCAATGTTCATAGCAGCATTACTCACAATAGCCAAGTGCTGGAAACAGCCCAAGTGCCCATCAGTAGATAAGTGGATTAAAAAACTGTGGTACTTTTACACAATGGAATACTATTCAGTAGAAAGAAAGAAGGCGCTCCTGCCTTTTGCGACAGCATGGGTGGAACTGGAGAGCGTTGTTATGCTAAGTGAAATAAGGCAGGTGGTGAAAGGCCAATACCATAAGGTCTCACCTATAAGAGGAAACTAATGAAGAAAATGAACTAACGAAGAAACATGGAACAGACTGACAGTGTCCAGAAGGATGGTGGAAGGGGGAAAATGGTAGAAAGAAGGGGAAGGGACTGGTAAAAGAATGTGTATGAATGACCCAGGGACATGGACAACAGGGTGGGCATTGACTGTGGGAGCGGGGGTGGGATGGGCGGAGGACAACAAAGCGGGGAAACTGGGACAACTGTAATAGAATAACAATAAATATGATTTAAAAGAAGAAAGAAATTAAGGGTCAGCTCAAAATAAAAAAAGTAAGTGTTCCTTCTGCTATCTTGATTTTGAAGTCTATCTAATCAATTCTTAAATAGAAAACTTGATTAATTGGCATTTCCATTAAATTTCTTGAATTGCAAATGCAATTCTTTCATTTGGAATTAATTTCTGGAAAAGTTTAGTGAATAGCCTCATTGGTCCCTTGTGAGAGTTGCCCAAAAGGTTTCTATAAAAGTTGCTAATGAATACTTAGTCGTTTCACTAGGAACACATAACTCCTCTAGAGCAATTCTGCTGATATATTTCTAAAGCATGCCTTGTTAAATGCTTAGTGTTTTTAGAAATGGTACCTGGGCTGACATCCAAGCTTACATTAGGAAGGGAATAGTATTAATGTGCTCTTAAAAAAGCATCTTTTATAGCCAAGCAAGATGAAAAATCACTTTACTCTCATAATTTGCTTTATGTATTACTGTTATCATTGCTAATTATGGTATCCAAATTAACGCATTTATTGATGAGGTCTGATCAGTGAAACTCTTCTCAGTTAACTTATAGGAGACAAAAGAGACTTCAAAACAAAGGCCATAACAAGAGACAAAGAAGGTCACTACACAATATTAAAGGGGATGGCTCGACAAGAGGACGTAACCCTTGTAAATGTATATACACCCAATACAGGAGCACCTAAATGTGTAAAGAAAATCTTGGAGGACTTTAAGAAAGAGACAGACAGCAATACAGTCATTGTAGGAAATTTTAATATTCCACTGTCAACAATGCATAGATCTTCAAAACAAAAATCAACAAAAATATTGCAGCATTGAGTGACACTCTAGATCAAATGGACTTAATTGATATTTATAAAATATTTTACCCCAAAGCAACAAAATATACATTCTTCACAAATGCACATGGATCATTCTCAAAGATAGACTACATGGTAGGACACAAAACAAGCCTCAACAAATTCAAGGAAATTGAAACCATATCAAGCATCTTCTCAGATCACAACGGCTTGAAACTAGAAACCAGCCTCAAGAAAAAAACTCAAAAACATTCAAATACATGGAGGCTGAATAACATGCTATTAAATAATGAATGGGTTAACAATGAGATCAAGGAAGAAATCAAAAAGTATCTGGAAACAAACAAAAAAATGAAAACATAACAGCCCCAAATGTATGGGACACAGTGAAGGTGGTCCTGAGAGGGAAGTTCGTGGCAATACAGGCCTACCTAAAGAAGATAGAAAAGTCTCAGATAGACAACCTAACCCTTCATCTACAAGAACCAGAGGAACAGCAACAAAGTCCAGAGCAAGGAAGGAAGTAGAAGGAAGGAAATTATCAAGATCCGAGCAGAATTAAATGACAGAGAAACTTAAAAAAAAAAACAAAAAAAACAAAAAACAATTCCAATGATCAACAAATACAGGAGCTGGTTCTTTGAAAAGATAAACAATATAAACAAGCCTTTAACTGGACTCATCAAGAAAAAGAGAAGACCCAAATAAATAAAATCAGAAACTAAAGAGAAGTTACAACTGATACCACAGAAATACAAAGGATTGTAAGAAATTACTACAACCAACTATATGCCTAGAAATTGGACAGCCTGAGTGAAATGGACAAATTTCTAGAAATATACCAAAAATCTTTCCAAAACTGAATCAGAAAAAAAGCATAAAACCTAAATAGACTGTAACTAGTAAAGTTGAAGCAATAATCATAAAACTACAGTTATACAAAAGCCCTGGACCAGATGGCTTCACAGGTGAATTTTACCAAACATTCAAAGAAGAATTAATACCTGTCCTTCTCAAAATACTCCCAAAAATTCAAGAAGGGAGAAGACTCCCAAACTCCTTTTATGAGGCCAGTATTATACTAATCCCAAAACCAGGTAAAGACACAAGAAAGAAAGAAAATTACAGGCCAATATCTCTATCTCTGATTAACATAGAAGCTAAAATCCTCAACAAAGTACTGGCAAATTGGATCCTGCAACACACTGAAAAGATCATACATCATGATCAAGTGGGATTCATCCTAGGGATGCATGGATGTTACAATATTCGCAAATCAATAAACATGATACATCATATGAACAAAGTGAAAGACAAAAATCACATGATCATATCAAAAGATGTGGAAAAAAAGCATTTGATAAAATCCAGCACCATTCATGATAAAAACACTCAGCAAAGTGGGAATAAAGGTAGCATACCTCAACATAAAAAACCCATATACGAGAAACCTACAGCCAACATCATACTCAGTGGGCAAAAACTAAAAGCATTGCCCGTAAGATCAGGAACAAGACAGGCATGTCTGCTTTCACCACTCTTACTCAACATAGTATTGGCGGTCCTAGCCACAGTGATCAGACAAGAAGAAGAAAGAAAAGCCTCCAAATTGGGAAGGAGGAAGTAAAACTGTCATTATTTGTAGATGACATGAGAGCTTACACAAAAAACCCTATAGGCTCCACCATAGAAATACTAAACCCAATAAGTGAATTCAGCAAAATACCAGGATACAAAGTCAATATTCAGAAATCAATGGCATTTTTGTACACCAACAATGAACTATCAGAAAAAGAAACTAAGAAAAAAATCCCATTTATTGTAGCATCTAGAAAAATAAAGTACCTAGGAATAAATTTAACCAAGGAGGTAAAAGACCTGTACTCAGAAAACTATAAAACACTGAAGAAAGAAACTGAGGAAGATACAAGTAAATGGAAACATATCCCCTGTTCGTGTATCAGAGGAATTAAAATCATTAAGATGTCCACATACCCAAAGCAATCTGTAGATTCAACGTAATTCCTATTAAAATACCAATAGCATATTTCGCAGATCTAGAACAAATACTTCAAAAATTTATATAGAAACAAAAAAAGGACCCCGAATAGTGACAGCATTCTTCAGTAAACAACAAAGTTGGAAGAATCAGAATATCTGAAATCAAACTATACTTCAAGGCCACTGTAATCAAAACAATCTGGTACTGGCATAAGAACAGACACATAGACCAATGGAACAGAATAGAGAGCTCAGAAATAAACCCATGTCTCTGTAGTCAATTAATATTTGACAAAGGGGACAAAAGCATAAAATGGAGTAAAAATAGCCTCTTCAGTGAATGGTTTTGGGAAATCTGGACAGCTACATGCAAAAAAAAAAAAAAAAGAAACTTGACTACCAACCTACACCATACACAAGAATAAACTCAAAATGGATAAAAGACAAATATAAGTCATGACACCATAAATGTCCTACTGGGAAACACAGACAGTAAAATTTCAGATAGCCCACATAGCAATATTTTTGCCAATACATCTCCTAGGGCAAGCTATAAGAGAACTAAAGGAAAAAAATAAACAAACAGGACTACATCAAATTAAAAAGCTTCTGCACAGCTAAAGAAACCATCATCAAAATGAAAGGGGAACAGCCCGGCTGGTATAGCTCAGTGGATTGAGCGTGGGCTGGGAACCAAAAGGTCCCAGTTCGATTCCCAGTCGGGGCACATACCTGGGTTGCAGGCCAGGTCCCCAGTGAGGGCCATGCGAAAGGCAACCATACATTGCTCTTTCTCCCTCCCTTCTCCTTTCTCTAAAAATATATAAATAAAATCTTTAAAAACAATATGGATGATATATGGATGATATTTGTCAATGATACATTGGACCAGGGTTTGATGTCCTAAATATATAAAGAACTCATACAACTCAACACCAAGAAGATAAAAAATCCAGTTAGAAAATGGGCAAAGGACCCAAATAGACACTTCCCTAAGAAGACATACAGATGACCCATAGACATGAAAAAATGCTGAACATCACTAGCCATCAGAGAGATACAAATTAAAACCACAATGAGGTATTACCTCACACCTGTCAGAATGGCTATTGTTAATCAACAAACAACAAGTTCTTGGAGGATATGAAGAAAAGGGAACCGTAGTGCAACGTAGGAATGCAGACAGGTACAGCCACTGTGGAAAACAGTATGGAATTTCCTCAAAAAATTAAAAATGAGACTACCTTTTGACCAATTCCATTGCTGGGAATATATCCTAAGAATCCCAAATCACCAATTCAAAAGAACTTATGCACCCCAATGTTCATAGCAGTGCTATTTACAATAGCCAAGTGTTGGAAGCAGCCAAAGTGCCCATCCATAGATGAATGGATTAAAAAACTGTGGTATATTTACACAATGGAATGCTACACAGCAGAAAGTAAGAAGGAGCTCCCACCCTTCATGACATCATGGATGGAACTGGAGAGCATTACGCTAAGTGAAATAAGCCAGTCGGTGAAAGACAAATACCATATGATCTCACTTACAGAAGAAATCTAAGGGCCAAAATAAACTAATGAGCAAAACAGAACAAGAGACATGGAAACAGGGAACAGACTGATGGATTCCAGAGGAAAGGAGGGTGGGAGGGAATGCTGGAAAGCAGGAGAAATGACTAGTCAAAGAACATGTATGAATGACCCATGGACATGGGCAATGGTGTGGGGGTGGACTGTGGGAGCAGGGGGGTGGGCTGGGTGGAGGGGGACAAAGGAGGGAAAACTGGGACAAGTGTCATAGAATAAACAAGAATTAAAAAGAATTAAAACGGAAAAAAGTCTTCTCAATTACTAAAATTTATTTTCCTCTCTCAGTAAAATTCATTTCTTCCTATTAAAATTTTATATAATTTGATGGATAAAGGATATGGAAGGATGATCCAGATAATGGCAGAGAGGCTGGTGAAGTTAATGCCCTGTTTTCTTTTGTCCTTCTATTGAGACTTTAAAATTCAAGCTCTTTTTTCTTTCTAAAATTAAAAAGGCTTAAGGAGTTCTAAATCTCATTCAGCTAGACACATCTACTTATTTCTTTAACAATTTTGAATGTGTTTTGACAGTTTTTCTTTCTTTGCCATCTAGATTATAATTCATGGTTTCATTTCACAGCCATTAAATATTATAGTCATTTTCAGGAAAAGAAAAAAAGTTACCATAATCTGGCTACCTTTACACGGCCATACATGAATCATTTAGGAAATTTTAGGAATCTTTCCAACTGCATCTCTCATTTAAAAAAACAAAACAAAAAAAAAAACTTCCATGTCTGAATTAATCTGTGTAGTTTAGAAAATTGAGATAACTAAGTCAAACAAAAGAAAAGAAAGTAAATAAAGCATGTTTTGCGGTACCATTGTAGTGATGCTACTTTAACAAAGTCTCTAAAGAAAACTTGATTCAAATGCATTTTCTTACATGACATTTTCCAACATTTTACATAATATAGTATGAATTAGATAAAGTAGATCTTCACATATAAGCCAAAAAAAGTTGTATGTTCTATTAATTATCAATGGCTACAAATTATATGTTTCACTTTCACACCAAGATTAAAACTGTCATCCAAAATATAAGTGAAATTAAGACTTTTAAAGAGGTGAAATAGTTTATTTATGCTTACCTTATACAGTTATTAAAATAGCATAGCTTGTTTTTATCATATTTTCAAGTCAGATCTTTACATATTTTAAAAACACATTTTGTGATTCAATGCAGTAGATAATTTAGGTGACAGATTTGATAGATTAGAAAAATCTTCTCTTCAGCATGTGTTCTGACACTTGAAGTCAATTTAATCTTTTCTACAGCTAAACAATGTTATTAATTGATACTACCATTAAGTTACCTGATGAAGTAGTTATTAGTCTACATATGTTTTCTAATGTTTCTTTGTTTTTTATTTTCAATATTTTGCCTTAGCTTCATTATTTTAATTTATTCTCTTGAGAAAACTGTTACTTCTTTTAGGCTTTCAAATTTACTGGCATGTATTTATTCATTATGTTCTATTTTTTTTAATTTATAATTCAGCATTAGTTTATGTCCCTGTTTTAATTTTCAGTGAAAATAGTTATCATTTGCAATGTGCAATAAAAGTAATTATTTTGGTTATATATTACAACACAGTCTCTTCCAATTGTATCACTGTCTCTCTTCAATCTTAACATTTTAACAGTTTCCATCTTTTTAAATTATAAAGTTTATTTACTGAAATTACCTTCCTGTTTATTAAATGCTTTAAGAACGTCAGATTGCAAAGATTTGATGGTAGAACAGTTTCACTTTCGGTACATCAAAAGTATGGATTTCCTCCCCGATTAGTAAAATCTCTGAATGCATTACTTGTTTTTGTCAATAACCATTTTTATAACAATGTATTCATAATTGTCTGAAAATAATCACAGCCCTATTTTCTTTATTGGATTTCCCAGTTTCCAAATGGTTTTCTCTTGACATCTGTGAGGACAACGACACTCAAGGGACCCTCTGTGACAGGGCATAATTGCCCGGAGGGTGACAAGACGGAGGGTGAGACAGCGGGTCAGGGTTGAAGAGGAAAGAATGAGCACCTAGGTGGATGTGCGGGAGCGAAGCTCCACCGAGTAGTCCTCGAAGTCTAACTGTCACCACAGTTTTTGGCCCAATGGAAAAATTAACAAGGAAAATGCCTCGAGGATAAAGAAGGAGGGAAAGAGAAGAGGAAGAAGGGAAGATAGAAAGGTAATTGATAATTCCACATACATTTGTAAAATCGTATTACAGAATTTCTTTCAGTTGTTCAGACTCTCTCTTAGAATGAAGGTATTCATACTTTCAACAAAATGACAGCTTTGTAATACACAAGTAAAGGGAAAGAATCATACTTCACCTATTCCAAATTGTTTTCAATGTTAAGAACAAAGGCTGTGGCAAATGAAGAAGCCATTATGTACTCAATACAGCTCTGCCTTTGACCCGTCCTTTGCTTTACTCTTCGTTAATAGAGAAGCTGCTAGCTAGCATTTTAAATACATACATACACATATATGCTTGAATGCAAATGAGGATGCCTTTGAATTCGAAACAAGGAATAATCCTGACATTGTGACAGACTCCTCATTTTCTGCTTTTATAACTACTCTCAGATTAGCATGAGAAACCCATTGCAATCTCAACATATTATTAAATACTCAACATATTTTAAAATAGTTTGACATTTCCAACAAGTTAGACTTGAGCTATAGGCTTTAGCACAGATTATTTGGACACTGAAGTCATCAATGCTGTCTTCCAAAACAGTGCCTAGAGTGATTGTTTACAAATGTAAATTTTCTAGCCCTGCTGGAGTGGCTCAGTGAGTTGTCTATCATCCTGTGAACTGAAGGTCACTGGTTCAATTCCCAGTCAGGGCACATGCCCGGGTTGAGGGCCAGGTCCCTGGTTGGGGGCGTGAAAGAGGCAACTGATCAATGTTTCTTTCCCTCTCTTTGTCCCTCTCTTCCCCTCTCTCTAAAAAGTAAATAAATTAAAATCTTTAAAAAAATATCTATATACAAATTTTCTTTTATTTCAGAACTTAAGTCCCCTGATCGTTTCTCAAGGCTAAATTCCTTCACAAAACCTTAATGGAGCCTGAAAGAAAAGTCCAGGTACATGATTGTCCTGGTCCCTGGTGTGCCAGACACAGTGACCACCTTCCAGTTCTCCGAAAGCTCCACAGTGCCCAGGTCCTCAGCCTCTCCGCATGCCTGCTTTTTGCTGAACTGTGTCCCCCACCCTCCCAGCTAAATCCTGCTTTATGTGTGACTCCTGGACCCCCAGAGTAGCTTAGTGCTCATTTAGGTCCCGGTATTTTCTTTCCCACCACTTGACGCTGAGAGGGGATAAATTAATAACCACCGTTGTATATTACATATAAGGACCGTGAGAGAATATGGACCATATCAATGGTACTTACCATTTTATTTTCACAAGCAAGCACTGTACTTAGGATCAAGTAGGTGCTCAAGAAATATTTTTTGACTGAATGAAAGAATACACGGAGTGGCAGTTATAGCTTTTTTGTAGATGGAAAACATATTGCCATCACAAATAAATAGAACTTTCATTGTTTTGTAATTTATATAGGTGAATCCAGGAGTTCTGTCATACTCACAATGGACGTGAGATTCATTTTCCTGAAAACGGCGGGAGCACGCGCTCTTTTCTCTCCACCATACCTAAGACTTCTAAGTTATATTCGAAAACATATATGAGAAACTGTGATAATGTCTTAGTTTGCGTTCTCCAAAGTAAACCCAGGAAAAGGGATTCACGTGTAAATAGACTGAATGGGAGATGATCTCAAGAAATGCGGGGAGCCTATGGAGTGAGGGAGTGAAACAGGAAAAGGAGAGAAATTTAATAGCATAATAACATCAAAACTTAACATGGTAACATGGTAAGCAGGATTTGGGAGCCAACACAGAGCAGGCAGCTCAGCCTTATTCCAGCTGAGGGCCAAGGGAGCTGAGGGACAAGGGAGCTGGCATACTGGGCCACCATCTCCCACAGCTGCAGCTGAAAGCTGCTCCTGACAGGTGTAAATGTTCTAGAACTTCTAGCTGGCCACCAGGCACCAGCAGAGCAGCCTCGGGCTGCCAGAGAATACCCACAGATGGAGACACATCCCCGCTGGCCTTGGAAGTCCACTGGCGTGCCCCTTAGTGCTCAGAACGGAGGGTGTGGGTAGCGCACAGAGTCCACTCACCGTAGACTCCATAAATACGTCTCGGCAGTCTATGCTCTGTTTTGATGATCCCAGAGACCAAGGTGGTCTATGATCTTGTTTGAATCGTGATGTTCCCGAATAAAGTATGAAATCTGTTGGCTGTGCATTTTTAAATACAACAGTAAAGAACATGATAGGAATTGCCGGCTACAGATTATAGCAAAGGGCAGCATTGCTAACGCTATACGGAAGCACGTAGACCTTAAAAATATTTGGGGGGAAAGAATGGGCACAGTATTTTAAGGGTTCACCTAAACCATGAGTTATAAAAATGTTTCCAGACGTGTATAAATACAATTGGAAAAAGAATTTGGCAAACACTGCACCGTTTCTTTTTTTTACCTCACATGCTGGAATTGACCAAACCTGCTCTCCACGTGGAGGCAAACGCGTCCACTCACCTCCCTCTCCTTCATCCTCCACATCCAATCCCTTCTCCAGGCGTATTAGCTATGCCTCCTAAATGTACTTCAGATCCACCTCTCTCTCCGTTTCCAAAATCATCCCCCTAGTCAAAGCTTCTCTCTGTCTTCATAACTGGTCACCTCACGTGTTCTTGTCCCCATTACTCTGCACACAGAAACCAAAATGCATCTTCTTGAGATATCACCATGCCCCTCCCCTGCTTAAAGCCCTGTGCTGTTCCCCTACTTGTCTGAGGAGAAATTCAAAACCCCAACACTCTTCTCCGTGCCTTGCTCATCAACCCCCTCCTGCCTCACTGTCTCCTTTGCTCTGAACTCCAGCCGCCCTAGCCTTCCGGTTCTTGAATACTGGGTGTTCTTCTGCCCCAGGCCCTTTGCACTTGCGTTCATCTCCTCTGCAAACACCTCTCCTTGCCTAGGTCCTCCTACTCATCTTTCGGGCCACGGCTCAAATGATTCATTCCCAGAAAGCCCTTTCCCGACCATTTACACCTCTCCTGCATGCTTAGAATAATACTCAGCTTTCTTTCAAGGCTCTGAGCAAGATTATTAACCAGATCTTGTTTTCATAATTATTTCATTAATGTGTTTCTTTCCCCATTAGACTAAAATAAAAGCAGAAAAACATACTAATTTTGGTCACCATGGTCCAAGGAGTGTAGTCATATTCCAGTAGCTATTATTTATCGAATACATGAATAGTCTTACCTGGGTCTTGGCTTTCGTGTGAAACTCCGTCCACTACTTCATATTCCGGAACTTTGCCACTGCAGATAAACACACCACATTTAAACGATTCTTCTGTTTCCTGTAACCTATATGCTGTGTATTAACAGTCACATATAACACACAAAAATAAGGACTCCACCCACTTTGAAATCTTAATTTTAACACTTCAGTTCTTTATGAAGCTCTGCCATACCAAAAAAAGAAAAAGGTCTATAGGTGACTACATACACTTTATTTTCAACCACTTTGTTTTTCTTTTACCTTCCAAGTAAACAGACGCATGGAAAACATCTATTTTGTGAAAGCCAAAGGAGAGCGTACCTGGGAAAGATGTGGCTAAGGATAGGTGTTGCGGTAGTTCAGGCAACCGTGCTTCCGCAGCTGCCAAGGCGCTAACCACGAGACGCGGAGAGGACTTCCCAGGAGCTGACTTTCGTGGACAGCGCGTTAGAGGAAATAGGAAAACTGGCCACCACCTGTTTTTCCAAACGGTGAACTGTTCTACACATGTCAATGTCTGCATTTAGAAAGGAACCCTAGACTTAAGAACGCTCTAGGTTGTGGGAAGCAATGTTACCTTTCCCTCTCCCTGGCAGTGGCGCTAGGCGGTCTGACCGCCTACGTCCTACCACGTGACTCCCTTTACCTTTGAACGTCGCGATGCGCCCATCCAGCTGCACCCTTCGCCACCCACGGAGGAAGGATCGTGAGCCACGCTTCACTTGAATGTTGCCTACTCTGAAAACTTCCTGCAGTAGCTCAGATCCTAGTTATTTTTTATCCTCTGCCCTTGAGGCCAAAATGTAAACCACACTCTTGTCTATTCCTGTGTCACCGATGGCTTCCTCGCAAGCACAGCGCGGCGTCCTTGTCCAGCACACGTCGCAGGTACAAATACAACTGAAATCAGCACCCATTATATTTCTGAGGATACTGACAACACTGAACAGGGGGTTGCTGCTGAGTATTTTCCCATGCCAAAGTGTGTGCAGATATTACTGTTGCCTTTCTTACTGTTTTATTTTATACCGAACAGGCCTAAAATGCAGGTTAGTATATTTAATTTATATTGTTGTATGAAGAACAGGTTTTATGACAATATGGTAATGATTTCTAGGAACCCTAACCTGCCATGTATTTTCTAAATTTTTCTTAAAAATGGTTTGTTTGGGGATTTTTAACCTAGAAATAGTCTATAATTGAGATGTGAATTTATTGCAAGTTATAGAATGTTGGTTCATTCTTAGTAAAGTTTTATTATAATCTTAGATATTTACAGAATGTGAGGAATGATAATGTATAAAGACATTTCTTCACAAATATCGGCTGATGCGCCCTGGCTAGTGTGGTTCAGTTGGTTGGGCATTGTCCCACAAACCGAAAGGTTGCTGGTTCGATTCCTTGGTCAGGGCACATGCCTGGGTTGCAGGTTCGGTCCCCACTGGGGCTGCAAATGCAAGACAACCGATTGATGGTTTTCTCTCTCTGCGTTCTCTCCCTCTCCTTTCTCCTCTCTTCCTCTCTCGAAAATCAAAATAAAACACACACACACACACACAAATATTGGCTGGTGCTGCACTTGAAAATAAACTGATATATTAATAAAATCCATGACATTATACAAAATATAATGCACAGAGATATAAACTTTATGCTACTTGCTTTACTTAGTAATATAATAGAGTAGGAAAATATTTAACAAACATTAATATTTATAATAAGCTTAGAAATGGTCAAAGTTTACATAGCATGCCAAATTTCCACAAAAGCTTTTATTACTCTTATTGAGAGGAAATGATGATAAACTCTCACAAATGTAATCACTTTGGCTAGATATACTTGATCTACTTTACTACCTGAGTTTTGCTGGCAGAATAATTTTTATTATTACGGTTATTTTATTTGCACATTATCAGCAAAGTGCAGTCAGCTAAAAACAACAACTATGACTTTTTTCAAGATTGTAAATCTTCGATTTATGAGGCCCATTAATCTCAATGACAGCAATCCATAAAATTCTAGTTTTTTAATCTAAGATGTCTAGTTAAATTTTTCTGTTTATATCCTAAACATTTGTCATGCTGCTACATGGTCTCGATAATCAGCACTTTTCGCTGCCCTGAGTGACGGCGTTCTTTGGCACCGAGGCGCCGAGTCTGACGGCTCCCTTGCCCAAGTGTTAGTTGTTCAGTCTGTTTCAGTTTCTTTGTCTTTTGTATTAGGGAACCTTCAAATGAATATTTTTCAGCAAATAACTCTTTAGAAAGTTTATGTAAGTCTGTAAGAACATTTTTCTTTTTGAAATCAATTTTATTGAGACATACTTCATATATAAAAATGCACGGACCTTAATTACCCAGATCAATGAGCTCTCATTTTCAGTCAATCCCACCACGTCCCTCACCCCCATCTGCCTGGCCCAAGGACACTCGCCAACTTTTTTTTACCATGTATTAGTTGGGTTTGTTCTAGAATGAGATAGAAATTAATCATACAGTGTTCATTCTTGTGTCTAGCTTTTTTGGCTCAGCATAATATTTTTGGTATTTATCCACATAGTCCATATCTGTAGTTTGCTCATCTTTATCACTGACTAGTATTTTATTGTATGAATTTGTTTATCTGTTCTTGTGTTGAGGGATATTTGGGTTATTTCCAATTTTTGGAGATTATGAATAAAATTGCTATCTACATTCTTAGACAAGTCTTTTTATGGACATAGGTTTTCATTTCACTTAGGAGAGGCATTGCTGGGCCATAGGTAGGTAAGGAACTACTCAACCTTTTTCTTTCTTTTCTTTTCTTGTTGATGCTATTACAGTTGTCCCGGTTTTTCTCCCTTTGGCCTCCTCTACCCAGCCCACCCCCCCTTTCTCAGTCAATCCCTATTTGCTGTGTGTGTCCACGGGTCATGCATAAGCATTCTTTGGCTAATTTCTTCCCCGCCTTTCACTCAGTTCCCCTACCCTGACCTCCTACAGTTGTACTCTGCTCCAGCCACTTTCTAAAGTGACTGCATCATTTTATATTTCAACCCACAAGGATGCTCCGCATCCCTGTCAACACAATCACTCTTTCTAGTCATTGGAGGACGGTAAGACCGTGAGACCACACAACTTCATGTCTGGGAGATGGCAGGATTTCTGAGATTAGAAGACATTGAAAATAAGGCACCCCTAAACTGTGAGGTTGCAAGGTAATGCAATCTCTGAATTTCCAGGCCCGACCAAGGCTCAATGACTCAGTAAAATACGCAACTGCAGAAAAACAGTTTTTGCAATGAGGGCTCCTCAAACTCAAAGCCCTCAGATCAGCTTAAAGGCTGAAAAAAGTGTGGCAGGCGTCTCTTAGTTAAAGCAAGGTTGTCCTCGCTCTGGGGCCTGCTCCTCTGCTGGTCTTGCCTCCAGCCTAGGCAACCGCACCAGGCGAAAGTGTTCCTCACCTCCTTGAAGAGTTCGTCTCTCTGGGTAGTTAGTTCTCTTGGATTTATTTCTACCTGTGAAACAGGCTTGTCACCAAATGGTGGTTTTGAACAAAAGTGTGAATTTCCCGTTTAGTGGGTAACTGATTGTTCAGAGGGAGGGCCGATCTGCCACGTTCTTTCACATCCTAACCATAAGCAGGACTCTTCCAAAATTTTTTTATTTTGCTAGTTTGAGTGATTTCCTAAGGATATATTCTTAGAAGAATATTATTAAATCAAGAATAATGAATGTTTTGTGATGATTGCCAGAAAGAATAATAATATGAAAATGGTATTCTTTAACAAAAGAAATAGCATGCTACCTTTTCATAGAGATTATATTACTCTACAGATTTGAAACACAGTTCCCTGAATTTTATTGCATTATGGCATTAAAATTTTGTGTGTTGTTTTCTAATGTCTTTGTGTCATATACTCTCCTCTTATCCACTGCTCATTTATTCAACACTTAACCTATTCCAAGAGCAGTTTTAATAAGAGAATGGCCTTCCGCCCACTTTTACAGATAAAATGAAGTAAAGGAGAGTCGCTGCTCATGGACACAAATTTCTTTGTGGAGTGATTAAAATTGTATAAAATTCACTGTGGTGTTGGTTGTGCAGTCTGAATACAATGAAACTCATTGAAATGTAAACTTTAAGGGGAGTTATGTGGTGTGTGATTCTTATCACAATAAAGCTGTTATTTTTTAAAATGAAGTAAGGGAATGAAATGTGAATGTCGGGGGGCATCTATGATATGTCTCCAGCAATCAAGTTCTCACCCAACAGAAAACCAGAAACAGTTTCATGGGGCAGCTGCCAAGCACACTGAAAGAAGAAAGAAAACTATCTGTCCTACCGGCACATGGGCATAATAAATATAACAAGAATGTACTGAATTTTTGTTTGTTATCAGGCCCTAAGCTAAAAGTTTTCAATGAATTATCTCATTTAATCTTTATATCAACTCTAGAAAGTCACTGTTATCCATTACATTCTTGTAGGTGAGAAAACTGGTATTCAGATCAAAGCAAGAGCCAGGGCTCCAAGCCCAAGTTTTTCCAATGCAATTTTTTAAAAATCTATTACTTTGCAAACTTAGAGTACAACATCCAAGTAGATTCTTTTGCTTTTGATTGTAGCCAAAAAAAATCTACACATACAGATATACACACTCAGTGTCACATAAAGTATAACAAACATTTTTTTAGGCCAAAAAGTAGCATGTACACATCAAATCTGCTTGCTCTAGTAAAAAACTAGATCCAGAAATCCTAAAAAAAAAAAAAAAAAAATTAAAAAATCCTAACTTTGGAGGTGAACTGAAAAAGGGGGTGTATTAAAATAATATTATAGATTCTACAATACTTAATAGTCAATAAAGAGATTTTATAATGATTAAGACAACCTATAGCCAGCCTTGTGAGAATTACCAAATATTAGTTTTGCAAGGGTATTTGGAATTTCGTTTTATGAGTCGGGCCCCTTACCCTGCCTGAGAAGCTAAAGCAATTTCCCAAGGTGAAGCAACCGCTTAGAATGAAAGTCCAGGAAATATTTCAAGCATCCTGAGGGCGCTGGGCTCCTTTTACCACATTATATTGGTTCTTACTGATCAGTAAAGATTTGTTCTCTTCTCTCAAGTTCCTGGCCAATGCCCAACACCCACCTAGTGATTACTCACAATGCTCCCTTCATGGTATCTAGTACAGTCTGCTCTCTGATCGAAAACTCTGGAAATAAACTTGGCATGAGCCCAGACTCAGCTCCTGCCAAGTCCAATTTCATCAGGAAGTGATAAAGAACAACAATATGCATTTTTACTTTAATGTTCAAAGAACACTTCTGGATCATTGCATTTTAGACAGCATTTCATCTGTGGGATGCAAATCATTATAATTACAAGTTTATTTTATGATAAATAGCACCTGCTTTCTTTAGGGCAACATCCCTGAAACTACTGAAATGAATGACATTAAATTTCACTTACATTTAATAGTAGTTAGGAAAGGATGAAAAAGGAGCCAGGAATTGTGTTTGCTGCTAGGGAAGGCACTGCAAGGGCAGGTAACCTAAGGGAAGGAATGTTACCCAGCAGCATCTGGGGCCTGCTGCCTGCTGCCGCCCTCTAGGCAAAAATTCCAGAGGCAAAGGTTTGGTGACAAAGGAAAGGAGTCTTTATTCAAAAGCAGTTACTCAAGCTTATCAAGTCACAGCTTTAATCATGTAAGCCTATCAATTAAGGCCAAACTCTTCACATCTGAATTCTCCTAGTTTTTCCCTGTTAGTTGTTAGTTACCATGTTTCTATAGGGTTAGTTTACTAAAATACCATTAAGATACAAAAACTCCATAATTTTGGAAGAATGGCAGGCTGCTGTCTCAGAGCCTGTTCCCTCTAGGACACCCAAAGAATAACCCTGCCACCCTCTGCCAGGCCAGCCTAACCCTAGGCTGTGTGTGGACTTCCTTCCCACACAAAACACTGTCCATTGGGAAATGCAGGCGGCAGCAGCTGCATCACTGAGGCATCCGGAGGAAGAAGAGCCAGAGCCAGAGCCTAAGAGAGAGCCAGCCCTTTTTAAAATTTCCATTGGCTCTGGAGGCAGGAGCCTCTCAGCCAGTCCCGTCCTAGACTGCCCCCAATTGCCGGGCAAACCCCTCCACCGGCCCCTCCCTACTTCTCCCCTGTGATCTGAATTATCTTAATCAGATCTCTCTGTATCAGGAACACCTTCAAATTTTATAGTGTGTGCATTTGTTCTATGTGCACTCAATAAAGAAAATACAAGAAATAATAGCAGATAAATCGTGGTAAAATAGTGCTTCGGTGTTGGCATTCCACAAATGTGCAACTCCTTTCAGAAATACAACTAAACAGTCAACAACTGAGTTATCTGCATTCATATAAGTAAATTTTCTGGGTAACTAAGTCTCGCAGCTCCAAGAGGCATTCCTGTGGTCGGTTCATTATCCGTTCTGTAAGCATAAATTCGATATAAGCCTACTGCCTCAGCCAAGCGCTGGATTAACCCTGTGCCACAGAGAACATCGTCCCCGCCCCCCTGCAGTTTGGTGATGTTAAAGGGGATCCTTGCTGAGAACACCTCATTTTTGCCTCTTTAAACCAGGGGTAATCTGTGTCCCTTCTCACTGACCTGAAGATTTTTGAGGAACACCCACTATTGAAGTGAAGCACTAGGACTACATTTTAGACTTTATGTCTTGTCCTCCTAAACAGAAGCCTGCCAATGTCCACAGCCCCGAGTGTGTTTAAACTTACTGGACTTCTAGTATTTTTCCTTTTTTTAGTTTTTAATCTTCCATGAGAAGTGAAATCAATAGGCGAACTTGTTAAAAAATTGTCTGCTCTAGAAGTGAGCCTCCTGTAAGGTGCCCAGCCAGTGGCAGGGACTCTGGAGACTTCAGCAACTTCAAGAGAACTTTGGGTTCACATATTTGCTGTGTCCTCCTATGACAAAGAGGCTGGATAAGCTCTCTGGTGTTTTTTCTTATAAGGACATCAACCCGATTAGATGAGGGCCCCACACTCATGACTCATCGCTTATAACCTTCCTCGTCATACAGCCACACTGGGAGGGAGAGCTTCAATGCACGAATTTGCCAGACTGGGGAGGGGCACAAAATATTCAGCTCATAACAGGTAGATAAACTAAATAACATTAAGTGTTATTATTATTATTATATGAGATTAGTGGTGCATATGGAAATGTTTCTGAGATACTTGTTTTAGTGGTGTTTAGCTGAGTGCCTATTGCCAGTCAAACTGATCAATGGCCCTGTTCTTTGGATATCTTAAAAGAAGATATCAAAGCAGTATGGTTTGCAGTTAAGGTTTAGAATCAAGGATCTGGGTTTTCATTATCTGTTTCTAAATGCTATAGGCATCCGTAAGCGCAGAAAGAATCTGTACTGTTACTAAGCACGTGTTTCTCAAGGTCAGAGTGAAAGCTGTGTTAAGCATTTTGGTTGCGACACCGACATTTCTGCTTGATGGGATGAAGGCAGAGCAGAACCCCCTGGTGAAATTTGTCCTTCAGTACTGCCTCCAAATAATGAGAATGAGGCTTGGGTGTTTTGAAGGTTTCCCTGTGGGTTTTCTTTAAAAGGTTATAATGTTAGTCTTCAATGACTGTCCTTAATACACTAGTTGTGAAACTAATCACGTGTAGTGATCTTTCATCTGGAAATTCTTCAGACTCCATCTAATGAGTCCTTCAGTTGCTCGCACCAGCCACACGGATCAGCGAATTCAGCTAGTGGCGGTGCTGTTGTTGTTGATGGGATGATAGAAAACTGAAAACACTATGTTTTTTCTTCATAGGAAAGTAAACACACAGCATAAAGATTTCTCATTTACATACCACAGTGGTGCTACTAGTCCCTTCTACCTGTCTTCAGTTAACAGGCAGCTGAGTGGACAGAGTTTGCTGAACTAGCTAAGCACTTGCACTTGCAGTATTTCTCCAACCGTGAAGTGCAAACTCCACCCTAGGATATTGTTAAGTTGCCTTTTGTGAGTTTCAGACCCAGGAGCTGAACTCCTGCAATTCTAGGGGAGGGATGCTGATGTTGCTGGTCCGGACCACACACTGAGGTGTCCCAAGGCACAGTCATTTGTTTTAGAAACTTACAAAACATAAATTGATAAAAATAGCATTCCTGTCTACTCCCTGTGCTGGCTTAGAGGACTGATGAGGTGACGTGCAAAGTGGCTGGCATGAGATAGTTCAAAAATGTTAAAACCTATGAATTGAGTAAATGAGAGATTGTCAGTTAGGCTCAATTTATGTAGCTGAATGTATGCAAGGCGGAGAATTTAAGGGCTCGTCATGGCAGTGCCCGAGTGTCTCTGTGAGCTGGTTGGAAATACTAAACTCTAGAGATGTGAGACGTTATTTCAAAAGTGGCAGTAGATTCAGCAGTGGCTTTCAGTCAGAGTCATGACAGTAAAAATAATCATTTTACCTGGCAAAGTTAAAGTTTTGGAAACTGGTGCACAGATATCTGCAGTTCTGTAGATTTGCCTTGAAGATTCATTTCTGGACTGCCCCAGAACCTCCCAGGGAAGGTCCAAGCAAATCTTTTAAAAAACTCTTCAAAGGTTCCCTCTGCCTTGTAGCAGGTGCAGCACTGTGTCCTCCTGAGATTTCCTATCCCCTCCCCCGAAACTGCTCCAGGCAGGCCCCCATCCCCCTCCCCACTTCTCCTCAAGCCCAGCCACCTTCCTGTAATGCTCCCCGAGGAAGGGACAACGAGGTACGGCAGACCTTCTGCGGTCTGCACCCCTCAAAGCCTTCTCCCTTTATTCTAAAAATTCTAGACAGAAAGTTAAAAAATATCTTTCAATTAGCTGCTTTTCTCTTCACCTCTCCGCTCTACCTAATTCTTCTAAGTCAACAAAGCCGCCTCGGCTTACCGAGGGAATGCTCAGCAGGCGCAGAGAAGGGAACAGTGCACAGGCTTCACTATTCCAAGATCCTTTCTCAGCACAACAAATGGCCTGAGTCCGGGAGTGACTCCCGGCCTGACCGAGTCCCGAGTACTGTGCATATGATTCCTACTAGGCCCTGCTGCCAAGTGTCGCAAGCTATCCAGGAAAAAGAAAAACCGATTAAATTAATAATGAGTTGCTTTTCAGGTATATGGCCCAGTGATTAGACATAACATAATTTAAGAAGTGATCCCTCCAATAAATCCAGTCCCCACCAGGCACCATACATAGTTACTGCACTATTACTGACTAATCCCCTGTGCTGTCCCTTACAACCCTGTGACTGTCCTGTGACTACCAATTTGAACTTAATCCCTTCACCTTCTTCACCCAGCCCCTCAATCTTCCTCCCTTCTGGCAGCTGTCAAAATGTTCTTTCTCTGGATCTATGGGTCTGTTTCTGTTTTGTTTGCTTGTACCCTCTAGCTCCTTTCACATTGTTGCAGACAGTGAGATGCCTTTCTCTTTTATGGCTGAGTCATATTTGATTGTATATATGCGCTTCTTCTTCTTTATCAGTCATCTTCGGATGGACCCTTGGGTTGCTTCTACATACTGGCTGCTGAAAGTGCCGCTGCAGTGAAGGTGGGGGTCATATTTCTTTTCGGTTGAGTGTTTTGGGTGTCTTCAGATAACTACCCAGGAGCGGAATGGCTGGGTCCTTCTTGTTTCTTGTTGTATAAGCTTTGTTCAAGTCCGCTTCTGCCTGTTTTGTCTGGTTCAAGTATTGCTACCCCAGGTTCTTTTGTTTGATTCCATTTTCATTAAATATAATTTTTCCATCTCTTTATTTTTAGCCTGTGTCTTTTGATCTGAAGTGAGTCTTTTGTGGACAGCATATGTGAAAGTCTTATTTTTTTATCCATTCAGCCACTGTGTGTCTTTTGTTTGGAGCATCAAATCTATTTGCACTTAAAGTAATTGTTGATGAATATGTATTTCTTGCCATTTTATTATTCACATTTTAATCTATTTTTTTTCTTCTTCTTAAAGAAGACTAACACTTCTTGTAATACTGGTTTGGTGGGGATGAACTCATTTAGCTTATTTTTGTCAAAGATGCTCCTTATAGGTCCTTCAATTCTAATGATAGCTTTGCTGAGTAGAGTAATCTTGGTTGTAGGTCCTTACTCTTCATCACTTTGAATATTTTGTGCCAATCTTTTCTGGCCTGAAATGTTTCTGTTGCACTGGAAGCACTTTGGGTGGGGTGGGGTCTCCAGGAGTTACCACAGCAGGGGGAATAGTGTGAGCCAGGTTGATGGAGACTCAGCTATGGCTCACACCCACCTGCAGGAGCAGGTGTGCTACAGCCCGTCAAGGCCAGACAGGTCTGCTCTGGATTCAGGCAGGTGGAAGAAAATGCACAGAGCTGTGGGGATGCTTGACATGCCTTTATTTAAGGGTGGGAAACCCACTCATGCTACAAGCTGCATGTCCCCAGTGGGAAGTCACTACCTCCTAATATACTGACTACATACATACAAAGTCAGCAGGGAGCCAGAATACATTATGTAACACAGTGAGATTCTGTGCATGCGAGGCCACTTAATGCTATGGGAACCGTTCATCAGACCCAGTATCTAGGCTATGAGAACACTACTTATCAGGCCCATGCTCAAGGTTAGGGGAAACTGCTTCCCTTAGTTGTCCGGACGTCTGGGTGAGGATGCCAGATTGCCTCCGTTTACCCTACAGGAGGGCTCAGAACAGGAACAGTAGCCTTTGCCAGCACTTCTGTCTGGGAGAAAGCTGCCCCTGCAGCTTTCTCTCTTATGCCAGACAATGCAGTTCCTCCCTGTATGTCCCTGGTATCTTTCAAGCTGCTTCTCCCACACTGGAGCTCAGAGCGGGTGAGTCCAAGTATCTGTGCAGGCCCATTAAGAGGACCTCCTGGAACTGCAGAAGGCTCCGCCTCACTCAGCCACAGCCCCTGCTAGTTTTTACAGCCAGAAGTTATGGGGACTTCTCTTCCTGGCACTGGAACCCTGGGCTAGGGGACTGCTGTAGGGCTGAGACCCCTTGCTCCTCGGGGTTGGGGGGGTAACCTCTGCAACCAAGATGTTCCTCCCAATTTTTACCCACTACACGCGGGTGTGGGCCCAGCCTCTCCAGGTCTCCCCCTCCTACCGGTCTTGATGTGGCTTCTTCTTTAAATCCTTAGTTGCAGGAGTTTGTCCAGCTGGATTTCAGGTGGTTGTGAATGATGATGGCTGTTCTGTGGTTTGATTGTAATTTTGATGGGGTTGTGGGAGGTTCCAAGAACCAAGGACTGCATTTACCATGCCGCTATCTTGGCTGCGGGCATCAAAGGTTCTCTTACCCGCCTTAACTGGGTTGAATCTCCTCCCTCCATCACAGCACAATTTGTAACACATACCTCTTTTTAGCTTCCCTGAACAGAAGAGTTGAATCCACCCAGTTACAAACTTGTATGCATTAATAATTCCATCACAACTCTGAATCCCTTTTCAAAATTGGCATTTCCTCGGTATACATGTTTTCTTAATTGGTGTTTTAATGTTTTGAATACGTGTAGTGTTGCACTGAGCTTTGATGTTCTCTTTGGAGCTTCTCTAAAACACATCTATTACGGTTTCCCGGGAACAGTGACTCTCAGCACGAGCTGCACATCAGACTCTCTGAGGGCTTCAAAACGTGCTGTTGCTTGGGCCCAATTAAACCAGATTCTCTGGGGTAGGACAATGTTGTGAGTTTATTTTTAAATGTCAGGCCTGAGAATTGCTACTCTAGGTCATGTGTTATTTCAAAAATGTACCTTCTCTTTTCCCTAAAATAAAACAAAAAACCAACCAAACAAAAAAGCCACCTATAGTAGAGAGTTAGCCCACAGGGGGCCTAGAAAGGTTTGGAGGCCTGGAAGCTGGAGGTCTCCCAAGAGACAAATTTAGAAGTCACAAAAATGGAGGATGAACTTCAACCAACAGTGTTTACTTGGCTAGTAGACACTGCGTTTAGAGTCCTCATTTCAGCTAAATCTCCTAAGTCTGTGAGGAGTCCCTCTTGCTCAAAATCAATCTTTTTAGTTGATTGAAGAGCAGTGACTTGTGTTTCTCTGGGCTTCACGGAAAGCCTTGGAGAGAAGAGCAGAGGCAGGCAAGCCTTAATTATAGCTGCTTCTTACTCCGTCACCCACATGGCTCCTGAATTCCCAGGCTGAGGATGTTCTTTCAGATTTATTAATCAGTGGTCCAGAATTGCTGGCTAATCCGCGGCCTCAGGAGCATCCTGGGATAGTGTGATTCAGAACAGGCCCCAGGAGACTACTCATCAGAATATTACTCTCCATTGTGAGTACATCACTAACCAATCTGTGCCTCAGTTTACTCACAAGTCAAAAATATGTAGGATCAACTGCTATATATACCTCAAAGGATTTTGTAAGATGAGACCATCATACACTAAGTCCTTGAAAAACTACAATGCCATTCAAACAAAAAATTGTGTGACCACTGTGATTATTTATGAGCAACAAATTTGGTCCAGCTTCTTCTGCATGTCCCCAACCTTTTGGTCAGCATGGAGCTGGGAAAGTTAAAATGAAATAAAAACCAAAACAAAAAACAAAAAACCTAATGAAAACAAGGAAAAGATTTAAAAACAGCCTGGATATTTGTGGTGACGATGGAAACCGGGGGAAAAGAGGGAGAAACGAGCTTCTCTTGCGCTTTATCTCCAAGACCTCTTGCTCTCCCTGCGGCAGCCCAGACGTCTGGGACAGAAGCAGCTGCCTTTTAAGTTGAATTCTCAGGTCTCCAGAAGGAACCCTGTTGCTTCCTAAGCCAAATAAAAATTCAGTCTTTATCCTTCTCACATTCTCTGGAGAAATTTCAGCTCCTCGCTCCGTGCAGCCCCTGGGACAGGCTGTGGGGAGACTGTTTGCCTGTCCCCTTAGAAAAAAATCTCAAAGCTCCCCAGAGACATCACTACAACTTCTCACTTTCGAGATATATACACAGAACGTCTTTACTTTCAAAATAATTTTTCAGAGACATGTTTTCTGATGAGATTTAGTATTAAAATCCCGTGTCAGAAATTACTTACTGGTAAAGAGGTTAACCTCATCAAAAACCAGGAATGTTGTTGAACATTTTATGAACACTGAAGGTTTTGCTCGCAAACCAGCAAATGAAAATACGCAAGGGAAATCATCTTCCAAAGCCATCGGGAAGAGCTGTATTCCATTTAATTCCTGCCATGGTTACTCCTCGAGTCTTTTTTTCTTTTTCAACATTTATGACATTTTTCAATGTTATATTACTTCACTTTCATGATTAACTTTGGATGAGTGATTATAAAGCATTTCTCCTTGAAGGCAAAATTGCACACTATTCTGTATGCAGTTAGCACTCAATAAATACTTATAAAGCACCTACTAATTTGAATCACATGAAATTACATTTTCCTGAATCAAATGCATTCACTCCCTGCAATCTCGTCCGTCTATCCGCACACACACTCACTCTTCTCATTTTCTTCTCCACATGGCAGGTTGTTGGCACATAATTTGTGAATATCTTTAAAAAAATGTTTTCCCATATATTTCAAAAAAGTTTAGCTCATTTCCCCCTCTCTAATAGTGTAGACATTGGCACTTTATGGCAATTAAATAATATTCTTTTTGAACACCATTTTAAAATTGTGTTTCTCCAGACTTAAAAAGGTATTTCCCCACGTCCCTGTTGCACCAGGTGCTTAGGCAACTCTTTCACCATGTTAGTTAGTCTACCCTTTCCCTTCCTCTCCCCCAGGCAGAAAATCAGTGCTTCAAAATGTTTATTTCACAATAAGAAATGTGGATTTCCCTTTCAGTTACTACTAGAAATCTCAAATATTAATACTAACAAAATGATCGTACAGCTTCCATTGCTAATTTAATTCAACCTTCATGATTTTATTCTAATCACCAAACCAATATAACCTCCACAAACATTAAATAATAAAACATTATAAAGACTATATAATATTCCTGTATTATCTAGGGAGTATACATTCCTAGACCGCCCCGCCCCCGTGGATGCCCGAAACCACAGATAGTACTGAACTCTCTCTATCTGGTATTTTTTCCTATACAGACACACCCATAATAAATTTAATTTATAAATTAGGCACAGGAAGAAATCAACAGCACCTAATAATGAAATAGAACACTTATAACAATGCCCTGAAATAAAAGTTATGTAACTGTGGTCACGCTCTCAAATATCTTACTGTCCTGTACTCACCCTTCATCTTGGGATGCTGTGAGTTGACAGTGATGTCCGCGTGAGGAGAGGAAGGGATACAGCCTCAGGCTCCTGGACCACGAGCACCGCGATGCTTGGACAGTCGGTCTGATAAGCCATGGCTACTGAGTGACAGGCAGGCAGGTCGCATACGCAGTGTGGATGCACTGGACAAAGAAATCCTTTCATCACGCTCTACAGAACGCTGCGCCATTTAAAACCTATGAATTGTTCATTCCTGACATTTTCCGTTTAATATTTTTGGGCCACAGGTTGACCACGGGTAACTGAAACTCTGGAAAGTGAACAGAGATAAGGCGGACTACTGTAAACTCAAGCTGCTATTTCTTTCCCTTTGCTGTCTTTTTCTGTTTTATCATCAGGGTCATTTGTCTACCAAACCTCTGTGTGGCTGTGTTTTCAAAGTGGTGCTAGCCCGAGAGCCCAGAGTTCCCAGAGAGGCATCCTGGTTTTTTCCCCTGACGTGTAATAAGATTACTTGTCAATATAATGAGCCCGCTCTCCCTCACCCCACTTTTCCACCCCTTAGATTGCATTTAGGCGCTCGTAGAGATCGTTCTGCTGATTCTCTGTAGCCTGCTCTTTGAGCACATGCTTTCCCTGACCGAGAAGTTTTAAATCAACGCAACCCAACTGTCCTATAAACACCCTCCCCTGCCAAATCGGCACTGCCCTGGTCCTTAACGACGCTCCTCAACGATTCCAATCATCCTTTCTTACCCAGCAGAATCCCCCTTGATGTTTCTTTATGCGTATTTACTTTCCACCCATCTTTCCCCATAGCGGGGTGAGGGAGCACGTTAAGCAGGAATGAAGCTTAGTCAGGGAAGGCGGGCACAGCTGGTTGGGAGCAGGGAGAGCAGGACAAAGCTGGGGACTCGCTGCCTCCTCCAAGCCTGGTACCCACCAGGAGCTCCCCCTTTCCAAAGGGCCATAAGACTGAGGGAAGGAATACAACTGGAAAACTGACTGAAGCGCCCCTGCTGGTCTCAGGAAGAACTGGGTGAAGAAGGTAACAAGGGAAGGACCTGTTGCTATGTGCTGGGGGGGTGGGTGGGGTGTCCCCCATCCTCCACACCTCCCACCTCCCAACTCTAACCCTCGGCCCAGCTCCCTCGGCCCAGCTCCCTCTCAGGCCCACAGCCTGGCTGCGTGGCTCATCAACTGTCAGAATTTGTTTTCAATGTTTTCATTTTCTCTCTCCTTTATAGTGAAACTCAAAACCAAACTCTTTTTACAAGAGCCTTACACTGAATTTTCCTAGTCATTAATCCTTGTCCCTGTAGCGCAATTTGGAACACCAACCACATAAAGTCGCCATGCTTTTCTGTTGGATTGTTAAAATTAAGTCAGCTATCAACGGATACAGCCATTTTCCGAAGCTAATGACAAAACGGGAAATTCAACCGGAGTTGGTTCTGTCGCTGTGAACTTAAGTGCTGAAAACCAGCGTGGACCGAACAAGAAGCAGCTTCCCAGCTGCTGTTCATCAGGCCAGGAGGACAGACGCAGAGAAGGCCAGCCACAGACTTTACAGGAAACGTGGTTTCTTCCCACTGTAAATTGTCACCATGACCCCTTCTTCCTTTGTGTGACCCCTGCTTTGTTATCAAGGACACCTCCAGACTCCTTTGCTGTCCCCACCCACCTATTCCTGGGGACACCAAGTGGCTAGACCGCCCTCGCTCCCCACAGCACCCACCCCTAGTTAGTCCCTGCCTCTCCTAATCCTGCTGCAGAGACAGCACCCAACCCAGAACTGGTCTCCCTTCCCCAGAGCTTCCCCAGCACCCTTCCGCAGGAGCCCAGACCTCCCCCCTACCCCCAGCTCCCACTCTGGCTCCTCTGCAGTGCGCCTATGGCTTGCAAGTCAGTCAGCATGATTTTGTCCGGCTGCAGGCTTGGGTTTGGTTGGCTTCAGCTGGTTGAGCTTTAACAGGGGTCAAATCGAAGCTGGAGAGTCTGAACCATTTTCTTGGATACTGGGAGTTTTTAAATAAGATTTCGCAAATGCTAGAAGTTTGTTTGTTTTGGTGGTAAATAAATGATAAAAAAATAAGCCTTCAAAATATCAAAGTCCTTTGATACATAATGAAATAAGTATCTGAGCCTTCGTAACTTTATCCAAAGCTGACAATTTTCAATAATAAAAATTTCTTTTAATAATCTAGACATAACTTTTTAAAAAAACAAACGAACATGATAGTTTGGCTAAGAATACCTTTCTATTTTGTGTTTAATTCTTTAACAAGTCTCGAGTTAACGCTGGGGCTTCTCTCTTCTCCCACGCCCGGACCTCCTTGGCAAGCACCTGGCGTGAACACCTGTCCGTCTCCAGCCTTCAAACAGGCCCCATGCTTCGTGCGTGTGCCAGTGTACCTCACTCAGAGGGATGCTCCAGGTGAGGTCCCGTTCTGGCACATCTAAGCAGTTCCAGTTTGTTTTTATACGCTTCTACTTCAGTTGTAGCTTCAGAACACACTTATGTCTGCTGGGAAGCTCCCTCCACATCATTCCCTTCTTTTCTTCAAAATGGTCGAAACTGTTCACACTGTTTATTTTGCCAAATACATTTCATTAAAACTTGGCTCGTAACAAAATAAAATTATATTAAAATGTCCCTCACTGTAACTTTATCAAAAGTGACATTAAACTTCTACATTAATTCTGAAATAATTGAGTTTACTATCTCAGAACTTAGTGTGCTGCTTTTCTTTTTCAAATATTATTTTGTTTCTCAGTAGTTTCTTTAAAAAATATGTACCTAATATTTTTATTATTTTAAAGTCAAGTTGAATTATTTTTCTTTAATAAAAATAATACTCATGAAAGAAAAATTTGAAAAGTGCCTAAAAAACATATACACCATCGTACCCCTAATAAGTCATAATATCAATAATTTCCTGTTTTGTAAATTCTCATATAGTTTCACATTTTTATGGTTAGTTTTGACCACTTTATTCAGTTATGAATTCATTAGTATTTACATATTTCCTTAGGTTTCTAGGTGATCATCTTATTATTTAAAAATATTAACAAGTATATTCCTGCTTCTTAGAAAGTTCTTCCTTCTACTGCATGTCATGTGGGCATAATAATGACCCCAAAGATGAACATGCCGTACCCTCTGGAAACGATCCTACATTACATCACGTGAAAGGAATTAAGGTTGCAAATGGCATTCAGGCTGCTAATCAGCTGAGTAAAATAAAATTACCCCGACTGCCCCAATCTAATCCAGAGTCCTTAGTGGCAGAGAACCTTCCTGAGCTACAGTCTGAGAAAGACACTATGACGGAAGGTCAGAGGTAAGACTAGGCACTGCGGGCTTTGAGGAGGGGGGAGGGGGCAGGGGGGAGGGGAAGGGGGCTGCGAGTCCGGGGGAGGTGCGTGCCCTCTGGGAGCTGGAACAGCCCTCCCCGCTCCCGGGGCCCCCAGAAGGCGCCCCAGCCCTGCCAGCGGCTCAGTTTCAGTCTACAAGAGCCCGCGGGCTTCTGCTCTACAGAACTGTAACACGGATTCGCTGCTACGTTTGTAATCATTGGTTAAGGCGGCAATGGAAAACGAACACGTGTCTTCTTACATTTGCTTGAACGGTGTTAAATAATATTGTCAATTTGGGGTCAGAGAAATATTGAGGTTGAAAAACCCAAGGAGGCTGCCGTCGCTCAGCCACGAATGGTAGGAATTCTCCTTCGCTTCATGAAATGTAATTAAATGGCTAGTTGTATTGATTGGATTTCTAATGATACGTGTTAATGTTGCCGGTTTGCTTCATTTATTCTTATGTACTAACGTCTCGAAGTACCATTCTTAAAAGATATGAGATTTCTCCTCCTTCATTTTTCAGGAACTTTCGGTTGGCATCCTTTCCCCTTGGCCCTTCTGGCACTTCCGCTCTCACGTCTCCTTGTGTTTGCTCTGGAAAGACTCAGGTCTTACGTACACACTCCTGTTTTTATCTTTTCACGCTTCTCACATTTAAGCTCTCTGTGCCAAGATAGAGTTTGTAAGCAGAACGACCTTGCCCCATTCTCTCCCGTTCCTTTCTCTACAAATGCACCAGTTGGGAGTAGGGTGGCTGGCTGCCTTCCCAGGTGTCCTTCCTTGTCCTTTTTGTAACTGCATGCTGCTCTTAGACTAAATCACGGTGGCCCGGCCCCTCCAAACCAACAGGTAGTCAAAAAAGAGGCTTCCTCTCCTGGGTATCTGAGTCTCGAACAGAATGCCGTGGTGCTCTTGAAGTTGAGCTGAGCAATACCTTCCTTTTAAATATTTTTATTTACTTAATTTTGCCCATTTCTAATGTTTTCAAGCAATGGCCTTGGATGCAGGGGATAGCAGTCAAGGTGACATATAATGTCCTTGCCTGTTTCTGGGGGTTACTGCAAAGAATGTTTCCCAGTGTACTATCTCAGTGAATAACCTTTTGGTTCTGGTGTAAGACTGGAGATAACAATAGAGAAAATACGTTAGCTTAGTATGAAGAGGCATTAGGACAAATGCTGGGGGGCCCTACACAGTGGCTCCAGGGCTGCCCAGCGTCCCTTCCAATTAATTCCCGTTTTCTCCAAGAGGACGAGGCTGCTCGACGGGGTGAGGTTAAGGAAGTGGTCAAGCTTTCAATTCCAATTTTACAGTGAGGGTGTCGGCAAAGCTCTTTCCCCAGTGAGTCCCGTGTAACTCTCAAACGAAGCAAAAGGCCCTAGCACCCACGAGTCTGTGTTGATTTGTCTACATCTCAACTGCCAGAGGTGACTTACAAATGAGGATGACTTCCGTGCAATGTGGCTCCATTGTCTATAATAGTGGCCAATAAGGGCAAAATGTCCAAGGGCAAGGAAATGAGTGACCATGAGGGCAGACTTGGGGGAAGAACCGGAATGACGGATTGGCATCAGACATGTTAAGTGTTAGAGAGTAGAAAACACATAAGGTTTGATGGTGGGTCTATCTGTCCATCTGAACTCGTTTCTTCGCCGTTCTCTTAACCATTAGTGCACCGCTGTCCTGCCCCCCCCCCCCCGAATAAACATGGATAAATATGAGTTGCCAGTGTCCCTTTTACTGAAGTTACTCTGTAGGGATAAAGTTTCAGAGCCGAGACACCAGTGCACATACAACTCCCTTTACCCTGAAGGGAGAATACAGAATTCTTTGGAAAGTTACTGAGGTACCTACGAGCATCTAAAGGGAAGTCAGGATAGCTAGCCAGAGCCATGTCCGAAACCAGGATGCCTCAGAGAAACTGGGCCCCGGAAGGTCGGGTAGCTTGTTTCTGTGGTTCCACCAGGCATTTGACTTAATTCACACACCTAGGGAGGTACATATGTGTCTTTTTTCCCATGTAACATTTTTTAGAGAATCGGGGACATTATAATAAGGAATGATTATTGGTCTTTTATGTGTGATCAAGGCATCGTGATTATTTCTGTTTTTTGAAAGCCTATCTGTGAGTGATGCAGAGTGAAGTAGTTTCTGGAAAAATGTAATGACGAGTGGCACTGGATCAGAACGTTGCCGTTCCACTAGTGGAAACTGTGTGTGCTGGGGTGGGCGGGCAGCAGATGGCAAGAGGGACAGAACGCTGACCATCGCTGAGCCCAGGTGACGGGCCCGAGGGGACTGGTTCTGCTCGCTCTCTTCATTTGTAAGCGTTTGAAAATTTCCCTAGTATGGTGGTGAGTTTTTAAGTGATTCATCTTTGCTTTTCCATAGTTCCTAAAGTTTTACTATAGTGAATAAGTGCAGAAGGCCTGCTTACTGCATTTCTTAGGGTTCACCGAAGGAGGGCGGCAAGGCGGGGTGAACGAGATGAATCCAACACTCTCTTTCCGAATGCTGGAGGCCCAGTCAGGAGTCTTTGCTTTCTCCCACTGACTGAACTACCACAGCAAAATTTCCTTTATTTTTAAAAGGTTTCTTTTTACAATCAGTAGAAAAACTACAAATCATTAACAGCTCTAAAAGGTTGACATGCACGAGTACTTTAATTTTCACCTAGGCTTAAACAAAAGGATGCTATAATAAGGAGGTTTGCTAATCTATCTATTAGCCAGGAAACAGTATTAAACTACAAAACTCTAGGTCCTAGTTAATGGCTAAACATATATTTTCAAAGTCTTAAATCTCTCTGAGTTAAAGATGTATGCAGAGGTTGCTCTTTGTACTTTTGAGATTTAAGGGGAATGTCATGTAGGCAAAGGCATCCTTAACCATTAACTACATTTGTCAGGACTTAGATGTTTGGCTGCCTATCAGGAGTTAGATGGCCTATCTAGAGTTCTCTGAGATGTAAAACTAGTCTTTATGTTTAACCTTTTACCAAAATCTACTATTTTCAGCTAAAAGCTTCCTAACTTCCCTATTTATCTAGTCTTAGTAATAAACATTCCTGCTCAGTAGTAAATTTCTAGTTTTGGAAAGGCTGTATAAGACATTTCTTAGTAAATGGCTTCTCTAGCAATTAGCAGTTGCTTCTGCTTTTAGTGTTCAGGTTGCTGGTTTGCTTAATTCCTCTCCTTAACCCTTTCATGTGGGGGGATGGCCAACGAGCAGGCAAAGAGTGAGACTGCTAGTGGGACTGCCCATGGTCGCCTTCTGCTGTGCAGTGGCGTCCCACCCATTCTGACTGTGCCAAGAAATGGATTTGAGCTGGTCCTCCACAAATCAGTGCTCATGGATTGGGTGTAAAGCAGCCTGCAACAAATAAGTACAAGAAATTTTTTAAATATGTTTAAGGTATGTCCTGTATTTTAAATGCATTCCCATTTCTCATGGGATTTGTTCATCCTTATGTGCCACTGCTGGTTTCCCGAGTTCTGAGAAATGAATTTTGACATTACCAGGAAAGGGGTCATCTTCCATCACAAGGCCATTTTGAAGTTCAGCTGAGATCACCTTTCTGAAAATACAGTACAGCCATCACAGGATTATCCAAATGCACTGCTACTTGTCCTTGACCTGCCCTTCCTTTCCTTTTCGTCTTGTCATTAACATCCAGATGTTAGCACAGACATACAAAGTCCGGACTTTGACCTTCTGTCCTTTCATATTGACCATTATTATCGGGCTGCAGGAGCCCTTTATCTTGGTTTTAGTTCTATTCCCTTTTCCCTGGGATGCGACTGAAACCTCCTCTGAGTAACTGCTATATGCAGAGAAGTTACCCTCAAATAACTATTTCTCTTAAGAGTAAGCCCATTAGAAAATCTCCTATTCTCCTCTCAAAAGAAAAGCACCACATTCTCAAGAAGTAAATGTAAAATGTCTCAGTGCATGGACAATACCGAGGTAATAATAATAATAGTGATAATTTCCTTTTCCCTCCACTCCCATCAAGTCCCCTCTTCCCGCTTCCTCCATGTGTCTCGGGTCCTGTTGCCACCGCCCTGCTTCTATGGTACAAGGCTGGTTTTCAGGGCCATCTGAAGTCCATTCCATCGGACCCGTGACCTATGTTTTGATCTTTTTCCTCTATGGACTTATGTATACACTCTTCTCCTCTTTCTGCCTTTCCGTTGCTGGAGTTAGATGAGACTCCCTTGCTAACCAGGAGCTGTCTCCTAGTTCTTTGTGCATATTGGTTCACCTGCAGCCAACCTGTCTTCCTACTCACCATCTCCATCACCAGAAGTCCATGTGTTTCGTTTAGTTTTCTCTCTAATTTCTGGAGCTTCTTCTCACTGCACGATACAGTCTCGTGTGACTTTCTTTTTTCTTCCTTTCTTTCTTTTCTTTCTCTCTCTCTTTCTTTCAAACAGTCATTTGGGCAGAAGTAGTCAATTTACTTCACTAATTTCCCACTTTATGAATTGGTTCAAAGCTGGCCCGATCCTGCCCCTCTCAGTGCTGTGTGGCCAGTTACTGAACACCTATAGATCACACAGGGGACCCTCGGAGACTGTAAATGCAGTTCCTTCGTCTTCGCGATGAGAACCCAGAAGCCCATGTTCCCTGATTTCTGGTTCAGTATTGGAACTCTGCTCCTGACACCCCAGTTCATCATGTATTTAATGGCCACATTTTATTTAGGACAATACTATCGCCTTGCAGTGCACTCTCTCTCCCCTATCTTCCCATTTGCATGGAGTTTCAAAGCCATTCCTGACCACTAACTGCTAACCGCATCAACGGCAACCTTGGGGTAGTCGGCCCGGGGACTGCCCTTCTTTGTTCGGGGATGCTGGGGTAACAGCACAGAACCCACACTGTGTTCCCTCCAGTTCTTCTCACTTGCGGGAGAACACATTCTGTTATATGCCCCATTACCATGTAGTATTTTCCTTCAGCCCTACATAGAAGCATTAAAAATGTGCCTAATACCTATCTTTGTAAAATGTGATCTTCATACACATCACTCGAGTTTGGAGGGACATAGATGAACAAAGGCAATGGATTCTTCTTCCCAAACAAACACACAAAAACCATCCCAAAAGAACAACGACAACAATCTGGATGAAGGAGGTTCACTTCAAAAACAAATGGAAAACAGCGAAGATACCCTCAGGTAAAAATCTCACATCACCATTTGGCAGCACTCCAGTGTTTTCTGAACCTTTCAAACACTGGTACCTCTTCTCTTTCTCTGGGGTGCTGTGTTCCAGGCTTTTGGAATTTCTTTGGAATTTTTTTCTGCAAATTAGTTAGGGCCTTTTCTTCCAAACATGCAGCACTTTTTCGTTTTGGTGTTGGCTGGTTGGTTGGTTGGTTGGTTGGTTTTTTCTGACAGCGTATGTAAAAAGGGACAGGAGGCCAGCAAACCTCTTCTGTCCACTTCTCCAGCACGCAGGGCCAGCCCGGCAGCCCTGTGTCTTTCAGCTGAGGTCCCCCGCCCCGCGCACACTTCCTGCCACAGCTGCTCAGGGCGTGCTGAGCTGAGCAGAAATGAACGGTCCTGATGGGGTCCGTGGCGTAGCCCCGCATGCACCGCAGCTTTCTCTAGAATGTGCTGTTCTTCCTGGTGGGGTAATTTGCCAGTTGCTTCAGATGCGCTTCCCACTCAGACCACGCCGCCTTCCTCTCATGCAGCAGTGCCCCTCCACGGAGCCCCCGAAGGACAGCCGTGGTCGACAAAGGGAGAAAGTCAGCTATTTGCTCAAAACACATAACAGATAGGTGCCCAGTCCTGAACGAGATAGAACTCAAATCTCTGGCTGAGAAATCAGTGTTCTTTGCCCTTAATCCACACAGTTTCGCACAAGTAAGTAGCAGGAGTAAATGTAATTCCACGGTGCATTGCGACTGATGAGGTGCGTTTACTGTGTTCTGGTCCTCCTCGTGGGTTTTGTTTATAGACTAGTTTCCTTGGGCAGCAAGCAGGTGTCACAACATCACGAAGAACTGAGGCCTTGTTTGAAGCTGCTGAATGAATTAAGTCATTCCCCTTCGTTCACACTTCTCCTTTGTCTGCTGAGTTATTATCATGGCTTAATCTCTCCTTTATTTTGACAGTGGGGATTTTTTTTTCAGCGATTATCCAAATGAAATATTGATTCTCACTTATGAGCCTCTAAGCCTCCCCCAGTGGAATTGCCTATTTACTTGACACAAAAGCTAAACCAGCAGGGTTAAAAAATGATTTTCAAAATACATTAAAATGTTGTTTACAAAATGGCAGTTAATTTGCAGAAAAATAGAAATGAAACTTGAAATGACGGCCATCAGCATTCTCTAATATGTGCTCCGCTCTTTCCCCTGGCATATGAATCAGAAACCTTTTTATAAAGACCTTTGCCATTCAGGTGAGAAATACAACCAAATCACTGAATCCATTGCTAGGCTTATGAGTCCTAGTCTCTGACTATTTTTATATTTTTTCCTCATATAGTCGTTATTTCTTCAGGCCTCTCTAACATTGTAGTTAACTGATCCCCAGGTAAGGACACTGTGTAATTTCTCTGCTATCATCATTCCCTGATTTTAGCCTTTTCCTTGATAAAAACTCGCCTTTGTTTATATGTCAGTATTGCTAGTAGTGTGACAATGTGTTTCTCAGTGAACAGGATGCATCAGGTACTCGCCGTCAGGGAGACAGCAGAGAGGAGAGGCCTCCCCAGCCCGAGAGAGGGGAGGCAGGGCTGCAGCCAGAACTTGTTCGAGGAGCTTGTTGAAAGGCAAGGTCAAATGCCATTTGCCTTTACAGTTATGAGATATTTTGCTTCTTATCTCTGCTTGAACGCCCTCTGTCATCTACTATGACTGGATGTATTGTCCCCAATGGGTCGTACCTCGGTGAATGCCATAGGGATTCACGCAAAGATGTCCTGCATTGCCCTGTCTAATTTCTCCTGTGTTCACCCATCTAGCCAGTGCTCTCTGAAGGTCATGAGAGGTCAACAGAATACCAGGGCAGTTTAAGGAAGGGTGGCCTTACATGTTCAGTGGCCTGTGGGCATGTCTATGACTGAGATGCCCCCCCCCCCGACACCGTTGCATGTATACCTGAGTCACCCGGTCTGTCACATCCCCCAGCAGTGCTCATGTTCGGATACATCAACCACTGATCCCGATAAGCCAGCTGCCCCCACACCAGCAACCCGACGATCTGGATTACTTACCTGCCTTCGTCGCTGCCAGCCCATTCCCTGGCTTTCTGTGCCCGCTGACACTGTGTCTCCCTGGACTGGCCCCTAAGCATCTGCTTCACTTCCTGCTTCATCACTCCATCCCCCGCACGCCCCACGGGCTCTTGGTCCACAGAGCTGCTCTCCGCCACGCTCCATGGAAAAGCGTCCCCGAGCTCCCCCTGAAGTGACACTCTCCCCTGCCACATTACCATTTGTCAGGTGTGAGCGCGCAGCTCTTCTGACTGGCATGAAATGGAATAGATGGGGAGACGGAACTTAAAAAAAGCCCACTTTTTAAAGGCAGGCCCTGGGGGAATCAGCCGGCTGGAGATGATGTACAATCTGGATAATGTTTTCAGAATTTGAAGATGGTAAGAACCAAAAGCCAGCCCAGGCAAGCTGTCAGTGCAGGGCCTAAAATTAGGTACTTCAACGCATGAATGACTCCACTTGGGGAACTGCGTTAGGAAATAAGAGGGAAGACAGTCTGGGCACAGTGCACAACTACGTATGGAGGAAGAACGGCCGAGAGGTACCAAGACTGGCCCACGCCTGACACCCGGACACTGGGCCAGTTGTCGGGGCGTAAGAGAAACAGGAACATAGATTAGGTCAGCATCAGAAGCCAGGATGAGATTGCATTAAGTCCTGAAGTAATGAGGTAGAAATACAAATCCTTCTTGCCAGAAGTGAACATAAAGGACACTTATTGGTTCAGGTCTTTTGTTAAGAAGGCTATGACCAAAAAATTATTTTCCACTGAAAGTGAACAGTGAAGCAGAAAACCCCTGATACAGCTGCAGATTCTATTACCTGCTGATGTGTATGTGGGCAAGAGAGGAAGGCTCGGATGTACCAGCAGACAGAAAAAGCAGAAGGGCATTTCCTGGCAAAGAAATGTACGGAAGTCAGACTTCAGAGGTGGCCTGATGAATAAAAAAACAGGACAAGGTGTTTTTCAAACAACAAACAATGTTATGACGACTATCAGTTCACATAAGTCTGTTCATGATGGCAACGGCAATTTGATCGTGGTCACCGTAGTCACAAAGCTCATGACACAGCTTCAGACAATGGCCTTGGGAACGTCCAGGATGAAGTCATTTCCATGAAGGAGTTAGCAGTTTGGAGAACTAGGGCGGAACAGGGCGATTCTTCCGTGTCTTATTTTGCTCAGAGCGGACTGCGAGGCGGTTTCTCTGTGCCCTTCTGTGGTGGGATGTGGTGTGTGTGCTCACAGTGGTGGCGACACCAGGTGTCACTTCTGTTTTTACAGTTCTTGTGGTCACGTTCCCTCCCCTATCGCACACGTGTGTCTACCGACACTTGCTTTTCTCTCAAACAGTATTATTGATTTTACGTTTTACTTTGACTTGTTTTATTTGCAGAGTTGTAACAAGAAATGTTGATTAATATATAATTACTTCCTTGTATGTTTTTTAATGCTTTTAAGTTTTATTTGTTTATGAATTTATTTATTTTTTAATCCTCATCTGAGGATATGCTTATTGATTTTAGAGAGTGGGGAAGGGAGGGAGGATGTGAAGGAGAGAAACATCAGTGAGAGAGAAACATCCATTGGTTGCCTTTGGTACGTGCCCAGCAGCAACCCAGGCACATGCCCTGACTGGGAATCTAACCCTCGACCTTTTGTTTTATGGGACAACGCCCAACCAACCGAGCCACACTGGCCAGTTTTGGTTTTTTCTTTTAATGAAACAATATGATACTAAGACTCAATAGTTTACTTCTGTCTATCGGTTTGTAAAGCCCATGTGGTTTTCATTTATTCCTGTGTGTTTCCTAGCTCAGTAGAGAGCAGATTAAACCATCCAGTTCACCTGTGCCTGATTTCCTCTGCAGCACTTACAGTTTTAAGTTTGTCCTTGTTCCAAAAGTACCCAAATTTCTCAGTGTCTCTGCTCCACCAAGAAGTGACATGGAGGTATTTTCTTGCCTGCAGGGCTGAGAGTCCCTAAGTCCCAAGTACCAGGTTAGACTCTCGAAGGTTGTCCCAGGTTAGATTTCTGCGTGTAAAACATAGCACTTGCTTTTATCCCTTGATTTGTGTTATCTAACTAAATGAAATTTGTAGCTCAGTAATGTTGCTATTTGTATTTTTTCAATCATATTCAGGTAGGAAAGAGGACAGAGTCTTACTGAAACAATACGAATAGCTATTTGCCACTAAAAGTTAATGGTCTTTATTAAGAGTCACTTTGTATAATGTTTAACCATTATAATTAATTTTGAGTCTTTTACTAGATAAAGCCAAATAATACATGTTCTAATTTTTTACAAAATCATTATTTGTATGTTTTTCTTGACAGTTGATTAGTTTTGATTCTCTACTAAGAATTTTCATAACGTGTCTTTTCTCAACACTGAGGACTTGCTCAGGATGCTCCATTTAGTTCTTGGACATTCAGTCTCTTAAACTGAGGGTTTGAGATAGATTCAGAAGAAAGAAAGGGGTTCCTCTCATGTTCAGTTAATAGAAAATTAAATTAATCCCAATTAAATTACTTTACTAAGTCCCTTTATCCTATGCAGTCATTCTTGTTTTGCTGGCCTTGAGCTGTGCAGTCTACCTTCCTGAATTCACCTGGTTCTACGTGACAAGTCTCGGAAACCCTGACTCACGCCCTGGCTGCAGCGTGGCCTGTGGGCACGGTCAGCTCCGCTGACTCCACAGGCCAGCTTCCTGTGCTGTCAGCGGCCTCAGCAGAGCCTGGTGCACTTCTTTCTTTCTGAAGCGCTTTTTTTTTTTTTTTTTTTTTTTTTTTTTTTTTTTTTTTTTTTTTTTTTTTTTTTTTTTTTTTTTTTTTTTTTTTTTTTTTTTTTTTTTAGATTTTAAGTTTTTTATTGATTATGCTATTACAGTTTCTGAAGCTCTTTTGATATTTCTTTCCGATGACTCAACTTCTGATTGGTACTTTGTAGAAAGGATTTTAGATATATTTAAAGGGTAAAAGATGTTGATAACCAGACCAAAAAATTTGGTATATTTTTTGTCACAGCAAACAAAATCACAATGGAGGAGAATGCAATTCTCTTTGAGGTATAATACATATTCATTCAGTAAAGCTCTTATGGGTGACTAGCATAAAGGAAAGATCATATGAAGGATAATAGGGTGTTCTAAAACATCTTTAGGGCCTTAAATTTACCCATAAAGTATATATTATTGTTGTCATCAATTGATAAGTTTATTTTTAAAAATCAGTTGCTTGACAGTTATAATACCAGTCTTCATACCTAAACATAAATATCTCAGTCCAACCTAAAAAGTACGTAACTGTTGCAATGTAACCCCACACAATCATTACGTTTAATTAATCTAAGACACTTTTAACTTGTTTTTTTTTCTACTTACAGGCATAAAATATAGTGAATAAACTTTAATTTCCTTACGTATTCTACAATTATTACATTATTGAAATTTGTATTTTAAAGTTTAATTTTATATTCTGGCACAACCACGACCATTTGACTGTTAGAAAGCCACTCCCTTTTTGCCCTGATAAAGAAAACGCATTGGTTAGCTTACCAGCACTGGGCCTGCATTCACACGAGTCTTAAAGCCGTGAAAATGAGCATGCGTGCTGATAGGTGCTACAAGCAGATATACATTCTGTCCACTCTCTTAACTCACGCCACACTATCATGGAAAAAAATAAGGGGTGCGATTATGCTAAAATTTATGCTTGAATATTCAGAGATTATTTATTAAAATTTCAATGTTATATTGTCCCAGTATCTTAACGTTAGCTAGCATATTAAATTCAGTTTAAGCTGATGCGTTATAGAGACATAAACATTTATATTAAAATTGTGTCAGATGTGAAAAGTTTTCCCCAAACAGAGTGTGATTTCACCCAGACAGTGTAATGATTTGTGGCCCTATCTCAGTTCCAGGAACAACACTTTTTAAAAAAACAATAGTTGTTGTAATTCCATTTAGTTGAACAATTAAACCAGCATGGGACATTTAGAGAGCTCTGATTAATTAAGGTATTTTATAAATTGGAAAAATGTGCTAACTTGGTGATGCAATCAGAAAGAAAACTGATGCGGACACCGGCCCGCAGTGTCCACGGCGTTATGGATGAGAATAAGTCTACCAAGACATGGTCTGCTTGGGGAGGAAAGGTGGCTGATCTCCCAAAAGAGAAGGACCAAGAACCTGTCCATCAATGGGCTTTTATTGGGTTTAATTTGCATAGGAATACAGGGTATATATGTAAAACTCATCAATCATTGTCAGGCAGTAATGATCAAACAATAGATAACATTCAAAGAACTCTGAGGGCTTATTTTGAGTCAAAGTCAGTTAGCTAAAGGGCCATAAAACGTTGGGGAAACAAACTCATTTCATGCTTGGACCCTTATCATTTAAATTGAGGGCATTCTTAGCAAAGCAGGTTTCACAGGATTTTATGCATTCTTCCTTAGGCCTGATATCCCCAGGGAACCTGCCCTTTCCAGCACAGGGCCGCACCCACCTCCAGCATTGTTTCAGGCTTAAGTCAGGCAGGGGAAGTAAGGCAGCCAAGAGATTAGGAGACTTCTTGCAGACAGAATGAGGACTCAGCTATGTCAAAGCCGAGGGGTGAGGGTCCATCACTCCCTTTTTCTATAGCCCCCCAAGTCCTTCTCTGGGGGCCCCTTAGTGACCATGCCTGTCTTAGGTCATTCCTACCTTGGGGAATCTTACCTGTCATTGGCTAACCAGCCATGCACTCAGGGCCAAGCAGGGGCAAGCAGGGTGAAGTAAAGAGGGAAAGGCGGTGCCCCAGCCAGGGAGATAAACTTTGTCTCCTTAGTGGCTTATGGTCCCAAGGTCTCTCACTCAGCCTTATCCGTGGGGGGCGGGGGGCGGGGAGGAGGTTACAGCTTCTGAAAACAGGCAGGGTGGTTCCCAACAAAAACAGAGACTTTATTTAAACCAATCTAGCAAACTGTACATGTTTAGCTACAAATTCCCCATGACTATAAATACTAGTGAACTTCATTTTAATTAAATAGAAAACCCCTGCAAGTTGTGTTTTAAAGTTCCAAAGTCTTCAGCATGATGTGTTTGCTCATAGTCACCTGCCTCCCCTGCTGCTTATCTGCTGTAGATCTAAGTCTATTAACTCAACTCAGAAGTAAACCTCCACACTGTTTTCTCTGAGCTACAGTTCAGCAAGTCACCTGTATTTATATGGATGAGCCAATGAAAACAGGAGCATCATTCAATTTAAGAGATTGTTTAACCTAATCCATAAACTTTCTCCAGTGATAGTAAAATATATAAGAATTTGTTCAAAAGATATTGGTGTCGTCCCACAGGAGATCATTATCGAATTCTGGGCCAGCAAGGCCTGGCTCCCTGTTTAACTATGTGCTCGGAGGTGCTGTGTTTTCACCGCTCACCTGACTCAATCAGGTCACAGGTCAAGCTAAGGACTTCACTGTTGACGTTCAGGAATACCTCATTGTGGGCATACAGAACATGCCTCGCACCTTATTTTTAATCGTTTTTATATTTCTGTGAGATTCTTCTGTTTTCTTTTGAGAGAAAGGGGAAATGTATACCTCTGAAACTTTAGAGTTTTCAGAAGGGCATGCAACTCCAGCCAACTGAAAAGCAGCAATGCCTGCTACCAAACAAACATGTTCCACTTGCATATGCTTGGTTTAGGCAAACCTCACGAAAACCTTGCTCTCCCTTCTGCAAGCCACGTAGGTCTGTCTCCGTCACCGCTGCAGCAGGGACGCGCCAGCCTGTGCCCAAGGGTCACCTGGGACGCTTCTGAAAGCCCAGACTCCTCGGCCCTCGCTGGGCAGGTTGTGATTCAGTAGGTGAGGTCTGAGAATTTGCATTTCTGGTAAGTTCTCAGGTAATGCTGAGAACCGCTCTCCTAGAATGTCCCCCAAATGGCCAATTTTTGTCCTCAATTAATCTGCCAGTTTTCTGAGAGAGGAAAAGAATGAAAAGAGTAGTAACAGTTAAAGACAGACCACCACAAAGGCTAACTGACCTTTACGGATAAGACTGGGAAAAACTTTGGTTGCATTGCACACCGATATGAAGCTTTACAATTTCATTTCTGACCCAGATCTCGGAGGGTGTGGCTCTCCAGCCAACGAGCACAGAAATTGTGAGCTTACTTATACTGTTGTGCAAAAAAAAAAAAAAAAAAGATGCCAGAAGATATCAAAATCTTCAATACAAATAATCTCCAACCCTTTCACGGAGAGAGAACGGCTCCCTAACATCACACAACAAAATTAAAGAGCCGTGGCCACCAAGGGTTCTCCAGCAAGTCTCGGACACGGGGCTCGTCCTCAGAACATTGGACTCCTCAGGCCTAAGTAACGCCCCAGGGGGTCACCAGTGTGGTTGGTGTTCTATTGTGTTTTCTCTCTCTCTGCTATTCAAGAATTCTAAAACTCTGGAATTTCCTCTTTTATTTCTCCTAGGAAGACATAAATACATAAATGCAATAAAATTTTAATTCCTACTTCGTTGAAATGTTATTAAGTATTTTAGAGTACAATAATTCATTGCGTGCCAACTTTCTTTTCCCCAGTGGAGCAAAATAATAAAAATAGAAATGAAAATAAAAATAATAAGGGCCATGCGTTTTCATTGACTCAACTCAGGCTGACCCTTGTTAGTGACAAAATGGAGGATAAATTAGGGCCGACGTGCCCAGGGTCGTCAAAAATAGGCAGCACGAACTGGCTTGCATGCTTTGCCAATAATTTTTAAGGAATTTATGTTTAAATTGTTACGTTTAAATTTGACTTTGGCACTTCGACTCAAATTGCTTTTCTTACTTGTATAGTATAAACATTCCCCAAGGTCAATAAACAAAAACGAAAACTGTTACCCTACATAACAGCATAGTTTTAGGGATAGATATAAATAATAAATGTGTGTGTGTGTATCTGTGTGTGCATATATACGTACATATAAGTAAATTCTACAAGTCAGCAACTTTCAAACTCTTTCATCTCAATGCACACATAAGCTAATTACTAAAATTCTGCAGCACACCAAAAATATACTTACTGCCGATCTGACAAAAAAATAGGTATAGTTTTGATTCATTCACAGTGAACAGCTACACAAACAGCCCACAGTTGCGTGGGCTGTTATTTTTTTCTTTGACTGTCTAAGGGAGGAGAGGTCCGCGCCCCGACTGTCCAGTGCTGCCTGTTTCAAACATTCTCGCAGCGCAGCGGTTGAAAACTGCTGCTGCCAGTTATTTGATCGTCCTTCTATCGACGGAGCTTCACCACAGTCCCGTTCTAAGTTTCTGGAACATGCGTCCTTTCACACCTGCACTGTCACTTCTACAGGCTCTCGTCCCAAAAGTGGAACAGCAGGTCAAAAGGTTATTTGTTGTTTTTTTTTTAGACTATTTACAGACTACTTTACAAAAGGTTCAAATCCACATTTCTACCAACAATATACACTGCTGATGGGTGTCCCTGACTCCTCATTGTACTGATGACTGCTGATGAACATCCCTTATTACTCCTGCTCATTGCGGCTTTCTTCCTGTATATTCATCTCCCTTGTATGTTACTGTATTGGATTTTTGTCTTTTTTTTTTTTTTTTTTTTTTGCTTCAGAGATTAGCAAAGATTCAAATGATTGGCTGTAGCAAACACGGAGAGAAGGACACTCAAACACTACACAGTACAGTATTCTGAAGGACACTCAGACCCACTGTCGTGAGGTTTAAATCGTGGTGTATCTTCGATCCAGAAAGTCTTCCTAGTAATTTTCCTACACAGATAATACAGAAACTATCTTTATAAAATTATTTTTATAATATTTGTGATAGAAATATCACAGGCAACCTAAATTCCCATCCAGAGGCCTCAGTAGAAGTTTTATGCAACAATGTTACATATGTATACTATGAAATGTATTGGGTTAGCCAAAAAGTTCTTTTTTTTCCCCTATGATGGCTCTAGTAGCGCTTGGTTGTCTTTAACTTCATTTGAAACAATTTTGTTACATTGTATTGTGACAGCTGTCATCAGTGTGCATTTTAAAAAAGAACATCAAAACTGGTGAATTTTTGTGCAGCCATTTAAATACTGAAAATGGAAGAAAAAAGAACATTTTTGGCATATTATTCTTTATTATCTCAAGAAAGGTAAAAATGCAACTGAATGCAAGAAAAAATTTATGGAGGTGCATGTTATTTTTGAATAACTTGTTTTTCTAATTGTATGTGTATAAAAAATGTCTTCACTGACAGACTCAGATACACAGCAGGCGGCAACTATGGAGGGAGTTCGAGGGTGGAGGGGTCCGGCAGAAGGAAATGGTCTCATGGACGTGGACAACAGTGTGGTGATTGTAGGGAGGAGGCCCATAGAAGGGGGACAAATGGTAATAGAAAAAATATAATAAAAAATAAAAATATAACATGTTTGGTATGTTCTTTTTCAGTAAAAACTAATTTTATCTATAGGAAAAATGTTCAGCTATTTTACGCCTACATATTAACAGCAATTATTTCTGGGATGTAGGACTGCTGGTGATTCTTTTCCCTTTTGGTTTTAGACATTTTTGTCCTTTTTAAAATAAGCCCATATTACTTGTATGATTAAAAATGATGAAGTGATTTCCATGCAGTAAAACGAACTCCAGCTGGAACTGTACCACTGCGTCTGACATGACAGCGCTCTCTCAGTCCCGGTGCCAGGGCAGGGGCTCCGGAAAGCATGTCCCTGGGGGGTGTGGGTCTGCCCCGCGTGTGACCAGGGGCTCGGAGGGCCTGCACCCGGCTCGCGGGCCGTGCGTCTGCACCTGGTGCCCGGGAAGCACCACGTCAGCTTGGAGGAGGCTATTCTGGCCTCCTTGGACTGTGTTTTCTGCTTTTTATCACATTTTTTTTTTCTTAGCACCAGGACGCTTTGACTTTTTCCCAAAGACAAAGAGAAAGATCAAGGAAAGGGAAAAGCAGTGAAACCAGATTCCGTTAATATTCTGACAGGCCGGCAGCTTTCATGAAAGATTTGTTTGTTGAAGAAGTTGAACCCATTGGCTTAAACTGGGATTAACGTGGCGAGTGCTGACAGAGCGCAGGCCATTAGGAGTTTATTGGGAATTAGTGGGAAATAATGCTGTGTTGTGAGATGGGAGGAAGGCGGTTTCAAGGAAATGATGCCAAATGCTTTGAAGTGGCTGAAGATGAACAAACGGGAACTGCCGCTTCATACAGGAAGGCTACTGTAAACTGATAAAATGGTTCAAACTATAAGAACAGGACATTGTGTGTGGGGGAGGGGATTAGGGAATTTAAGGGACAAGTCACAACAATATAAAACTCCTGAACAGAGGAGTAGTGAGTGAATGGGTGAGCTGATGGTGCGGAGTCGCAGGGGATGGCTGCTCACCTGTGATGAAATTTCAGCGCTCGCCACATTACTGGCTCTCCTGTGAGGATCCGTGAGCTCACTGTGAAGGCTTACGTGTGGTATGTGTGTGCGTGTTGGGCTTTCGTTTGTTTTGATTCCTTTTTGGTGCTGATATTCTTACTTTATAATATTGTTTGCCTATATAGGTTACAGAAGGGGTCTCTCCCCATTACTACAGTAGGTGTCTTTTGTTTTGCCAGCAAAACATTTTAAGATATTTCAAATGTGAGTAACTGAGGTCATCGGGCTGACTCATTCTGCTCTTGTTCTGCACCCACATGTGACAATAAGCATCCTAATGTTGCTAGTGGTTACTAGTGATCTCCGTATGCCAGGAATTGTGCTAGCCACTTGAACAGACGTCACTCCTTAAATTATTGTAACACCCGAAGAAGTGGGTACGGTGATTGAGTCCAATTTAGATATTGTAGACCCTGAAATTTAGGAAAAGCGAGTGGCCCACATTTGCAAAACTAGTAGCTGAAAAAGCTAGGATTTCTGTAGGAACTTCCCAGCTCCACAGCCGGTACTGAGCTTTCTTAGGAATTCTGATGTTTAATTTACCAGGACTCTTGGCTTATGTACTCTTGACATTTATTATAGTTACACATCTGTTCAGTGTTTGCACTTTAAAGAAATGATGTTGATGCTTAATCTCATTAATGATCAGAGAATTTCAAACTGAAGACGCAGAAACTGTTTTTTTCTTTCATTGGATTATATTTTAAAATTCAGTGTTTAGTGAAACTTTAAAAATGTAATAATATTTAATATTGACAAGGGTGTGTGTATCGGACATTCCTGTATGATGGGGGTGGGAATACAAACCGGGGCCATGTTTGGGAGCACATCCGGTCACAGCATCAGAAACTATTAAATTCGTGTATCCTGCAATGATTTCATTGGTAGGAATGTATCACACTGATAATCTTGCAAAAGTACATGAGTCAAAGTGTGTTGTTGATGTTATTGGACAGCAGATCATTTTTTAAAAACCATGACAGAGACGGCACTGCAGTCACAGTGTATGCCTTGGAGATAAATAATTAAACAAAAACACAAAGCCTGGGCAATCATTTCATGACATATATGTTGATCAAATCATCACTCTGCACACCCTACACTCACATAATGTTGTTTATCAATCATATCTCAGTAAAGCTGGGGAAAAGCACAACTCTTAGGTTCTGAGCATCCTTTTGTTAATTCTAAAAGATCAAGTTCTATTTTCTAGAACTTGTTGAAGATAGGAGGGGAGGGAAATAATGTGGGAAAGAAGGGAAAGGTCATAAATGAACACATATAAAGGACCTGTGGACAAAGCCAAAGGGGGGTAGGATTGAGGGTGGGAGGCGGGAGTGGGTAGGGCGGGGGAAAGTGGTGTGGGAAAATGGAGACAACTGTATTCAAATATACATACATATATAAAGAAAAAGATATATACTCTATACAGGGGGATACACAGTAAATCATTTTTAAAAGACACTCAAGAATCTCTGAACAATGATTACCTTCAGGAGAAGTTCTAGATGTCTGGTGGTGCAAGACTAGAGGAGAACCTCATATTTTACTTTTACCTTTATTTAATTATGTTTCTGTCAGCATGAATCATCAGGTAAATGATCAGGAGCCCTTTCTGTTTTCTCCCATGTATTTCTGTCCATAAATAATGGAAAATCAGTCTTGTCATTTTACAGTTTGATAATTCTAAGTCCGTGATTTCTAGGAGAGTCCTCTGTCTTCCTGTTTCCTTGCACAGAGACTGTTTGTGGTGCGCACGAACGATTTCCTCGAGACAAATGTCCTCTGCGGTAGATACAAGAAGTGACATACATCTCTCGGGTCAAACTGATTTCATGTTGTGAACGAAATGGAGCCGTGTCCTTTTTGAGGACTTCCTCTGACCTATCAATCTACCCAGTTACATAGCTAAAATCACTTCCAAAACAAATCCCTCTGCAGTCAGCAAAACGAAGCTATTACATGAATAATTTTTTCCACTCGGCCTATTTTTTTGCCCATGGTTATTAATCAGTCTCACTGACTACATTTTCCATTTTACATCCACTTTCAGGCACTCCTCCAGGTGGCTAAACAGATCACATTACGTAAATAAAATGAAATGAAAGCTTTGCCTGTTGAGCAAATGGATGTACTTCGCACCCAACCCTCCCAGCTGTTCTGCAGTCACTCAAGGACCACACCACAGCCTCCATGGAGGACGTTCAGTGGGTTCGTTCCCTTTGCCTAAGTGAAATCTCTTGAAGTAAAATTATATTCCAGCTAATCTTAGCAAAAATAACTGAATTGATTTAAATTGACACCCTGTTGTCTACCAGCTCTTTGAGACCTGCAGCTTGATTGTTTTATTTTGTTCTTCGCCGCCTCTTCTGAATTCGAAGCCTGGGGAGCCTGCCTTCTGAAACATCAGTTTTCACACACGTAAGAATCACTGTTTCTTTTCACTTATACCCCTGATACAATTAAATAGAGATTCAGATTTAACTGGGATAAAGTGGGACCAGCGCATTTTGCACGTGTTTCAAGCCTGATTCTCTTATGCCCAAAGAGCAGGCCCTCAGGCAGGACCAACCAGTACTCCATGGCAGTGATACGTCTCTTCCATTCGATCCAGGGCCGACAACGTGGGGGTTTCTGCAGGCTGATCTGTCCTGGCAGACAGCGTGGCTGCAGCAACTCTTCTCACTGCATCTACGTTCCTTTTAGAAACTGTGGTCCTATAAGGTGAATGGCTCTTAGGTCTGCCAGCTTTCAAAAAACAATGATGCTTCCCCTACTCCCCAAGTCAGTAGTGTGACCTGGGCATTGGGACAGTCTATTCTATTTTATTTTTTAAATGTTTTAAATTTTTTTCACTTACAGTTGACATACAATATTATGTTAGTTTCAAGTGTACACCATGATGGTTCAACATTTATATAACATATGAAGGGCTTACCCCAGTAAGTCTAGTATTTACCTGACACCATGCCTAGTCATTACAATGTTATTGACTATATTCCCTACAAGGTACTTTACGTCAGCATTGGAATATTTTAAAATTTTCCCAAGTGATACTAATGAGAGGACAAGTTTGAGAACTACCTTAGAGGGCCAAGATACTTAAGAAACTCCAAGTCCTGTCTTGTTAAATACAATGTCCCTCTTTCCCAAAAAGATCCCAAGGGACACCCCCACACAGGATAACGACAAAGAGAAGTAAAGCACAACTATTATATGCACACGTGTTCTTCTGCACTTTTTCTTTTTACTTTGGTTTGAGAAGATCTGTCTTAGGGTTTCCTTCCTAGAGCTCCCCATCTTTGGAGCAGGTATTTTCACTCTGCAGCGCAGGGCCAGCCCTAGGGGGACAATGAGATTGCAAAATTTTTCCCATGGCCTGCTCTCAACCGCTTTTATCAACTTCCCTTTTTTCTCCACCCAGGAACCTGTCTTATGTCCCAATCTCCACAGGCTCTGCTCTCAGCTAGTTAAAGACCTTGGTTTCAAAAGCATAAGACACTTTCTCACAAGGAAGTAGAGGATCTAAGTATTTAATCGGGCAGGCTATAGACATTCAATTCTCTTTGTAAGCGTACTCTATATTCTCGCCACTGGCATCAGAACAGACAGGTCTATAGACCAAGACAGAAATTCGCAGTGAAAAACTAAACTCCTGCGTGACTCTTCTACTGTCATGGTGTGCCCAGTGCCGTCGCTTTTAGCCACAGAAGGCCCACACCCAGGCAAGTCCTCATCCCGGGAAGACTGAGAGGTTATCAGCCGCTTTCTACTTGTGTCTCGCCTTGTCTGAATGTCTGTATCCCCCCAAATTCATGTGTTGAAATCCAGACCCCCAAGGTGATGTGGCATTAGGAGGTGATTCAGTCATGAGGGCAGGTCCCTCAGAAATGGGGTCAGTGCCTGAAGGAAAGAGACCCCACAGAACTCCATGGCCCTTTCTGCTATGTGAGTGCCCAAGGAAAAGACGGCAATGACAAAACCAGGGAGACACTTCCCAGCCCCCAGAGCCGTGAGAAATAAACGTCTGCTGTTCGTGAACCTCCCAGTCTGTGGCAATTTGTTTGCAGCAGCCCGAACAGACTAAGACAGTGGAGAAGGTCACAGTTTGGGATGTTTAGTGTATTACTCATTACTGTTTTCACATATTCAAAATACTACCTGCTTATTAAGACACGTTGAAAAGATATAGAAAATAGTCAAGAATAAAGCAAGAATCATTGTTAGAAATAGTCACCATTAAAATCAACCTACTCTCAATGTTTTTTCTCTGGCTTATCTTGATACCTATTAATGTCAAAAGAAAAAATATCAGAGGCTCGGTCCAGCGAACCAGCTGACCTTTGGCTCCAGACAAGCACACAGCTCAACTCCATCGAAGCTTTCCTCTTACAGACTCCTTGCAGACGGACCTTCTGATAAGACATCATTTCTTCAGACGGAATGAACACGGTGACTGACATACAGCTTTCGAGTTAAACTGCAACCCAGTTATGCTTCCCAAAGGGTGCAGCAGGTGGATTTCGAACAATCAGAATGTTTTTGGATCATTTCTGAAGATGAGTGGGCTGTTCTTTTGCAATTTGCTTCATCCTTCATAAGCTCAGTTCTTGTAACGTAACTATAATTTGCGGTGCCTCATGCTCGTATTCTCTGTCTCCCAGAGTTCATGTGTATTTCCACGTGTGTGCACTTGGATGTTGCGTGCAAACGTCTGTAAAGCAATAATGGGATTGCCGTGTGAATGCACATTTACACACTGCTCTTTTGAAAAGTACTTAAATATTGAGATGTATGAAATAATACTTATAAAATATATACAAGATATGCACATTAGTAAGAAAACAGTAACTTTTTTAACTCCAAGTTTAAAACCAGGACATTGGTGTCTCTGTGAAGCCCACCTGCTCCGACTAGGCCTTCACTTCCCTGCCCTGCTCAGTCCTCTGTGGGGGCCCAACCTAGTCTGTTCTCAGGTCCCTTCCTGTTCACTCTCTGGTCCTGTTGGGAGTTTCAGGAAAACGCTTTTCCAGGCATGCTTTTCCTTCAGTTTCTCATGAGGCCACCTGTGGAGGGCAGTGGGAGAGGCCGTGGTATCTCCCTTCCTCCTGTGGTGTCTCCAGCACATCCGTCTCTTATCTGAGGGCCCAGCTCCTGGCGGAGGGCCCCTCCTTCCACGAAGCCAGCTCCTCTAGACGAGGTCGATCTCAGCTCTAGCACCAGCCTGCAGTGTTGGCATCTGGATTCTGATGGCACCTCCTACCACTAACCTTCTAACCCCCCAGGGCATCATCACTGGTTTCCTGCTCTCAAGTAGCCGACCCTCCATTCCTGGTTTGGTTTCCAACACTGTGTAATCAATCACCCGTATTGAATCTCCTCTACTTGAAAGACCACAAGAAGAGTGTCTGATTTATAAATGGGCACTAAAAGCTCTTCTATTTCTAGTTTGCTAAAAAGATTTACCAAGCTTAATTATTTAATTTTATCGAACTCTCTTTCTGTATCTCCTGAGATGATTTGCTTTTCCTCCTTTAAGTTGTTACAGTGATGACTTACATCTACAGAGTTTTTTTCTATTGTTAAAAATCCTTGCATTCACAGACTAAACCCAGTTTCCATACGATGTTTTTTTCCCTAGATTGCTAGACTTTATTTGCTAATTTCTAATTTAGAGTTTTTGTCATTAGGTTCATGAGGGAGATTGGTTATAATTTTTCTTTCCTATACACTTCTTTTTTATGGTAGATGAAGAACTTTATTTTTCAATTACAGTTTACATCCAATATTATTCTGTGTTATTGAGTAGTTTCAGGTGCACAGCATAGAGGTTAGATAATCATATACTTTACAAAGTGTTCTGCCTGGTATGTCCAGAATCCACCTGGCACCATACAGTTATTAAAATATTATCGACTCTATTTCCTAGGTTGTACTTGACATTCCCATGACTATTTTGTAACTACCCATCTGTCCTTCTCAATCCCTTCACCTTTTATACCCAGCCCTGCACCCCCCTCCCACCTGGCAACCATCCGTTTGTTCTTTGCATCTATGAGTCTGTTTCTGTTTTGTTTGTCCATTTACTTTGTTCTTTAGATTTTGCATATAAGTAAAAAGCATATGATATTTGTCTTTATCTGACTTATTTTAATTAGCATAATACCCTCTAAGTCCATCTAGGCTGTTGCAAATGGTAAGATTTCATTATTTTTTCTGGCCGAGTAACATTCCATTTTATATATGCGCCACAGCTTTTTTATCTGCTCATCTATTGATGGGCACGTGGATTGCTTTCATGCCTTGGCAACTGTAAATAATGCTGCAAAGAACATGGAATTATATGTATCTTCTCAAATTAGTGTTGTGACTTTCCTCAGCCATGTACCCAGAAGTGGCATCACTGGGTCATAAAGCAATTCCATTTTTAATTTTGTGAGAACCCTCCATCCTGTTTTCCATGGTGGCTGCACCAGTCTGCAGTCCCACCGATAGAGCACAGAGGTCTTCTCTCCTCCACATCCTCACTGACACTTGTTTGTTGATTTATTGATGGCAGCCATTCTGACAGGTGTGAGGTGATATCTCATTGTGGTTTGAATTTGCATCTCTCTGATGACTAGTAATGTCGAGCATCTTTTCATAGGTCTATTTGCCATCTGTATGTCCTCTTTGGAGGTGTGTCCATTTAGGACCTCTGCCTGTTTTTAATTGGATTGCGTGTTTCTCAGATGTTCACTTGTATGAGTCCTTTATAAATTTTGTATATTAACTCCTTATCATGTGTATCATTGGTGAATGCAGTCTCACATTCAGTAGCTCATCTTTTTGTTTTGTTGATGGTTTCCTTTTCTGTGCAAAAACTTCTTAGTTTGATGAGGTCCCTTTTTTACCCCCCTTGCCTGAGGAGATATATCAGCAAAAATATGGCTGAGTTTACTGCCATGTTTTTTTTCCCCTGGGAGTTTCATGGTTCAAGTCTTACATTTTAAATCTTTGATCCACTTTGAGTTCATTTTCATGCATGGTGTAAATTGGTGGTCTAGTTTTATTTATATGCATATATCTGTCCAATTTCCCAGAATCATTTATTGAATAGACTGTCTTCACCACATTGTATGTTCTTGCTTCCGTTGTCGAATATGAATTGGCCACATAGGCATGGGCTGCCGGGTTCTCTGTTTTGCTCCGTTGATCTGCACGTCTGTTTGTATGCCCGCACCCTGCTGTTTGCTTTCTGTGGCCTTGCATATTGTTGGGAATCAGGTAGCACGATACCTCCAACTTTGTTCTTCTCAAGATCGCTGTTGCTTTTCAAGGAACTTTGTTGTTCCATAGAACTTTTGGGATTATTTATTCTAATTCTGTGAAAAATGCCATTGGTGTTTTGATAGGGATGGCATTGAATCTATAGTTCACTTTGGATAGTGTGGGCATTTTAATGATATTAATCCTTTCTATTTATAAGTACTGTATATGCTTTCATTTATTCGTATTTTCTTCAATTTCTTTCTTCAGTGCCACAGTTTTTCAAGTACAGGTCTTTTACCTCCTTAGTTAAATTTATTCCTCGGTATTTCAAAGGATAATTTTATTTTTTATTCAGTTTTAAGTTAGATTGTTTTCTTAATTTCTCTTTCTGATAGTTCATTATTGGCGTATAAAATGCAACTGATTTCTGAATATTTATTTTGTATCCTGCTACTTTACTGAACTTATTTAACACTTCTAGCAGTTTTTTGGAAGAATCTTTAGAGTTCTCTCCATATAGAATCATGTCATCCACAAATAATGATGGTTTTACATCTTTCTCTCTTATTTGGATACTTTTTATATCTTTTTCTTCACTCATTGTTGTGGCTAGGACTTCCGAAACTACATTAAATAAAAGTGGTAAAAGTCGACGTCTCTGTCTCGCTCCTGACCTTAAGGAAAGCACTTTCGGCTTCTCCCCACTGAATATGGTGCTGGCTGTGGGTCTGTCATACATGGCCTTTATCATGTTGAGGTATGTTCTCTGCAGTCCCACTTTGCTGAGAGTTGTCATCATAAATGAGTGCTAGATTTTGGCAAATGTTTTTTCAGCATTTATGAATAATATCATGTGGTTTTTATTCTTCATTTTATGTCTTGTGTCATGTCTGGATTTGCATGTATTGAACCAATCTTGCATCCCCAGAATAAATCCAACCTGATCGCGGTGTATGATCATTTTAATGTATTATTGCTGGATCTGGTTTGCTACTATTTTGCTGAGGATGTTAGCATATATGTTTATCAGGGATATTGGCCTATAATTTTCTTTCTTTGTAGTGTCTTTTTTTGGTTTTGGAATTAGGATAATGCTGGCCTTGTAAAATTATCTTGGGGGTCTTTTCTTCTCTAGAATTTTTGAAATAGTTTGAGACAGGTTTTATTTCTCCTCTGACTGGTAAAATTCACCTGTGAAGTCATCCGATGTAGGAATTTTGTTTGCCGGGAGTGTTTTGATGACTGCTTCAATTTCATTAGTTGTAATCAGTCTGTTCCTGTTTTCTGATTCTTTCTTATTCAGTTTCAGAAGACTGTGTGTTTCTAGAAATTTCTTTATTTCTTTCTGGTTGTCCAGTTTGTGGATGCAGAGTTGTTTGTAGTATTTTCTTACAATCCTTTGTATTTCTGTGGTGTCAGTTGTTACTTCTCCTCTTTCATTTCTGACTTTATTTATTTGGGTTGTCTCTCTTTTCTTCATGATAAGTCCAGTTAAAGGTTTATCAATCTTGTTTATCTTTTTCAAAGAACCAGCTCTTAGTTTTATTGATCTTTTGTAGTTTTTTAGACTCTATTTTGCTTATTTCTGCTCTGATCTTTATTGTTTTCTTCCTTTTGCTCACTTTCTGCTTTATCTGTTGTTCTTTTTCTAATTTCTTTAAGTGTGAGGTTAGATTGTTTGAGATTTTTCTTGCTTCTTCAGGTAAGCCTGTGATGCTATGAATTTCCTTCTCAGGACTGCTTTCACCGTGTCCCGCACATTTTGTTTTGGGGCTTTCATTTCCATTTGTCTGAAGGTGTCTTTTGATTCCTTTCTTGATCTCACGGTTAACCCATTCATTGTTCAGTAACATGTTAATAGCCTCCATGAATATGTGTGTTTTTCTTTTTCTTATCATTGATTTCCAGTTTCATGCCATTGTGGTCAGAGAAGACGCTTGATGTGATTCTAATCTTCTTAAATTTACTGAGACTTATTTTGTGTCCTAACACATGGCCTAACCTAGAAAATGTTCCATGTACACTTGAAAAAAACTGTATATTCTGTGGCTTTTGGTGAAATGCTCTGAAAATACTCATTAAATCTTTCTGGTCTAGTGTGTTACTTAAGGTCACTCTTCTCTTATTAATTTTATGTCTCTTGGATCTATTGGTGTCAATGGTGTGTTAAAATCCCTTACTATTACTGTATTACTGTCCTTCTCTCCCTTTATATGCCACAAGATTAGCTGTATACACTTAAGGACTGCTATGTTGGGTGCATAGAAGTTTACAAGAGTTACAACTTCTTGTTGAAATGATCCCTTTATCATTATGTAGTGTCCTTCCTTGTCTCTTATTATAGCCTTTGTTTTAAAGTCTATTTTGCCCGATACAAGTATTGTTACCCCAGTTTTTTGTTGTTTTTATTTGCATAAAATAACTTTTTTCCACCCCTTTCAGTTTGTGTGAATATTTTGTTCTGAGGTGGGTTGCTTATAGACAGCATAGATATGAGTATGTTTTTGTTTTCGTGTGTTTTTTTATCCATTTGGCTACGCTGTGTTTTTTGACTTCAGCATTTAATACATTTACATTTAGGGTAATTATTAATGAATACACATTTATTGCTATTTTATTCTTTATAGTTATTTTCCTTTTTTTCCTTTCTTCTTAAAGAAGTGCCTTTAACATTTCTTGTAATATTGGTTTGGTGGTAATAAGTCCTTTAGCTTTTTCTTGTCTGGGAAACTCTTTATATGTCTTTTGATTGTAAATGATAGTTTTGCTGGGTAGAGTAATCTTGGTTGTAGGTCCTTCCTTTTCATCACTTTGGATATATCTTGCCAGTCTCTTCTGCCCTGCTAAGTTTCTGTTGAGAAATCAGCTGATAGTCTTATGGCAGCTCCCTTATAGGTAACTAACCGTCTTTCTCTTGGTGCTTTTAAGATTCTCTCTTGGTCTTCAAACTTTGCCATTTCAATTATGACGTGTCTTATTATTGGCCTCTTTGGGTTCATCTTGTTTGGAACTCTGCATTTCTTAGACTTGGATGTCTTTTTTCTTCACCAGGTTAGGGAAATGTTCAGTCACTTTCTTTGTCAAATAGTTCATGTATTCTCATGGTAGTCTATGGTGTTTACCTTCATTCCTTTGCAGGTTAGCAATACATTTTAAAAAGTGACATGTGTCTTATCTGGTATTTGTAGATATTATATACTAGGATGGGGGTTCAGCAAATCTCGTCTATTATAAAGCTGGTAAAAAATAAAATCCCCTGCTGTTGAAAACATTGTATCAAATGATTTCTGTTGCCACTAATAGTTTTTATAAATGTGCTTTTATTTGTTTTTTTAAAGATTTTATTTATTTATTTTCAGAGAGAGGGGAAGGGAGGGAGAAAGAGAGGGAAAGGAACATTGATTGGTTGTCTCTTGCACACCCCCAACCAGGAACTTGGCTCACAACCCAGGCATGTGCCCTGACTGGGAATCGAACCGGTGACCTTTTGGTTAGTGAGACAATGCCCAACCCACTAAGGCACATCAGTCAGGCTAAATGTGCTTTTAAATAATCATACCACATTTTGTCATATCTCTTTATTATCACATATTTAACTAATCTGCCCCTCTCTTCTTTGTTTTTTGGAAGTACAGTTTACACTCAATACCATTTTAAGGCACACCACAATAAACAATCTATATACATGCATGAATGATTTTTCTTCAGGAACAATTAGGGACTCGTGGTTTGTGAATATTTCTGAAGCCTGAGACATATTTTCAAACTGCATTCCAGAAATTACGGCACAAGCTGACGCTGGGGTTGGCTGGACACGTAAGCGCCTGTTTGGCCACCCTCCTCCCCAAACCGGCTCTCACTGCCACCTTGTCTGTGCATCTGGCTAAGGTCTGGCAGGCATCCTATTATTTCAATTTATATTCATTTGATTACTGGAGTCCTAAATTACTCAGTACTTTATCATCTATTTTCAAACACAATATAAACCGTTTTTGTATTTTTTTTATTAATGTAAACCCTAAATCACTACTTTCTTCATCCAAAATTGCTGAGACAAATTATATGTTGTTCTATTTTTATAGTTTATATTAGATTATTCTCCCTTATATTTATATTCTATAAAATCTATTTGCACTATATATTAATTATGAACAGTTGATCATACATAGTGTCTTTATTAGGATATATTTTCTATAAGTCTAAATTTCATAAAACTTCCTTTAAATAGCTCTATTTAAAGGGTTTTTTTGTTTTAATAATTGCAGATATACCTCTTTCTTCCATTTTCTATTGATTCTGGTCTGTTGCTCTCTCTCTTATTTTCCATAAGATAAATAAAAATTTTAGTACCAGATTCTATGATATATTATTTCTTATTCCTAGCCTCCCACAACATTTTAAATATTCCAGCTAACCTTTTCCACCATTCTTATTTCATGTTACCTGGGAAATCTCATCAAGGGTTTAACCGTTCATACTCTACCACATATTCTTCATTTCGATTTGATCTTCCTTATTCTCATTCAATTCTATTTTTTCAATAATATAACGTCTTCAGGCATTTTCTTCTCAAATACATTTCTCCAAATAGCAGCTGTAACCCTTACTTGCCTTCCTTCAGCAAATAAATAAAGAAATAAAATGCACTAAGCTTCTTGAAAGCCAATTATCATACCAGTTTGAGAGCGAGAAAATCGATGTTCTGATGAATAGAGGAGCAACTGAAGGTTGTGTTCCTCACAAGCAGAACACAGTTGTGAGTTCCTGGAACTCTCCTGAGTTTTATTCTGAACAGGTAAACACATCACTTTTTAAAAAATGAAATTTTTCTCAGTTCTGTATTTGTTTACATTTGCCCATGCCTATACTTGTCCAGTGTTTAACTCTCTAGACCACAGGTGGCAAACACAAGGCCCGAGGGCCAAATCCAGCCCTGCACCTTGTTTCTACCCGGCAGCAGCACCGAGCTCCTTGCCCCCAGTTAAGGAGTAGTGACATGAATACAGTCCTAAAATTACATTCGGCCCTTTGAAGGCAACTGTGAGGCTGATGTGGCCCCTGGTGAAAATGAGTTTGACACCCCTGCTCTAGACCTTGCTGCTCAGAGAGAGCTCCTGGGATCAGCTTCACCTGGGGGGCTTGTTAAGAAGACAAAATTGCAGGCCCTTCCCAGAGCTGTGGAAGCAGAATCTGCAGTTTCTCTGAATCCCCAGGCGGTCTGTACGTGCAGTTCAGTCTGCAAGACCTGCTCCGGCAGGCGGAAAGAATCTTCTATCAGCCGCATATAAGTTGCAGGTGGCATAATTAGTTAATCAAGCAAAAATGATCACATTTCTTAATTAGAGCCAGCATTTGCTCCTTCTCTTTTCAGTGGCAAAACAGGTTATTTTGTTCCAATTGAAAATAGAGATGACAGAGATCGAGACCAAGATTTTTAATTTAAGAAAGACAGGCATGTGATGCAGTCATATTTGCTGAATGAATGAGACTGCTTAAACAATTGGATGCAGGTTTCTTCTTTCTTCTCATTGAGGCAAAGGGAAGAAACAATAAGCTTACAGTGCTCAAGGATTTAGAAACCAGCCAGTAAAAACATCCTATTCAGCATCTTCCCATCCACCATTTTGCTTTCTTGAAAACACTGCACCCAGCCAGTTAGCATTTAAAGGGTCAATTCTCCTCGTTCTAAAAAATGAAAAGACACTCTAATTCCTGAAAAGACACACTGTAATCAGAAGCCTTATAGTGTACTATTTACAATTCTTTTCTTCTTCATTAAAATCTGGTTACCAATATCTAAAAAAATTTCACTTTATTATCAATCAGTAGTCTCTCTTCTGATCAGCATTATTTTTTTCTATTAACTTTAGGAAATATTATGAGAGATATACTTAAACTTTGTGATCCTGAGATTTTATATTTTCAAATTGACAATACTATCCTCTTGCATCAAAAAAAGTACTTAAGCCCTGGCTGGTGTAGCTCAGTGGAGTGAGCGCAGGCTGCGAACCAAAGTGTCGCTGGTTTGATTCCCAGTTGGGGCACATGCCTGGGTTGCAGGCCAGGTCCCCAGTGGGGGCCACGAGAGAGGCAACCACACATTGGTGTTTCTCTCCCTCTCTTTCTCCATTCCTTCCCTTCTATCTAAAAATAAAATAAAAATAAAATCTTTAAAAAAAAGCACTTAAGATGGTTTAGGTTATATTTAAATGTTCTTGGCTGAAGTGTGCTTAGTGAATGAAGCCAATTATTATACAAAACATGTGTTTTCCACACCAAGTTAAATGAACTGGAAAAAGATGACAGTTCTATCTGGTCTTCTTGTTTCAATATTGCACAAAATCAGAACATACACATTTTATTCTATTTACAAGTTCCAGGGTTTCCCTTTCTACTTAGAAATAAAATAATTGACAAGTAACTAAATCATGTATGTGCAATAACCAAAGAATAGATGGATCTGGAAACCCAAATTGCCTGAATAGCTAGCTGAGTACTTTAGGCAATCAGAATATTTATGTCACCAATTGTCTGTTAAACTTCAGTGATAAATAAGCAGAGTAGACAGAGCATAATGAATACTTAATGAGTCAGCTTGTCACTACACAGTAATAATATGCTATATTTTAGAATCAGAAAGTGACTCTTCTTGGGGCCTCGGGGGTGTTTGGGGATGTAAGTAGCGTATGAAGTGAACAACACGCCAGTCGAATTTAATCTGCCACCTGCGTGCACACTACCTGAATGGAAAGGATCCCCTTTGCTTTTGGAGCACTTCCACCTGTGTGGAGATGGACCGGTCATCACGGGCCAGGCAGACGCCTCCCTTCTGTTCTGGTCCACATTGCTGAGTACAAGTCTATACTTGGGTTTGATTTTTCCTAAACTGACCCATTCTAATTTCTTCAACTCTAATCTTGTTTATTATTTGTTATGTGTTTTTTTTAATTTTACAGTTAAGATACACAACATATATCTCAATAAGTAGACTAGAGGACGGAAAAATGCCAAGGAACTGTGTTTAACTTTGTTCATTTCGCAAACTAGATACTGTTAACACAGAAAAAAAAAAAAGATTAGGAATGTGTGCATGTTCAGTAATCTTCAATGCAACTACAATGGTTATTCCAAAATTTGCAAGAATCAATGTATTTTGAAGACTGACCAGGTCTATAATGGTTAATTTTATTTGTCAACTTGACTGAACCACAGGGTGCCCAAATATTTGTCAAACACTGCTCTGGGTATTCCTGTTAGGGTGTTTGGGGTGAGACTGATATTTAAATCAGTAGCCTACATGAAGCAGATTGCTCTCCCTAATGTGGGTGGGCCTCACCCAATCAGTTGAAGGCCTCCATGGAACACAAAGCTGACCCTCCCCTGAGTAAGAGAGGAGGCTTGCTGCCTGGCTGCTTTTGAACTGGGCCATCAGCATCCTTCTGACTTCAGTCTTAAATTGAAACATCAGTTCTTCCTGGTTCTCGAGACTGCAAGGCCTTCAAACTAAAATGATATCTGGCACTCCTGGGTCTCCAGTTTGTGGGCTCACCCTGCAGATCTTGAGACTTGCCAGCCTTGGTCCGTAATCATATGACCAATTCCCTACTGGCTTTGTTTCTCTGAAAAACCCTGGCCAATACATTGCCCTCGCATAATTTCAGAACTTTGACTAGGAAATATATTTCTTACATGTTCCTTAATCTCCCAGTAGCTTCTCTGCATGCAGTGTCCTTGTTTTTGTGTAGTTCTTTTCCTTAGATCAGAGGTGTGCCGAGAAGTGTTGAAACCGGAAAAGACAGTGGTGTTCGGGCTGCCTGTCACTACCAAACCCAATGAGCAGAGACAGGGATTGAATCTCTATGGGAGCTTCATTCAGATGGCCGGGGATCTGAGAAGATGGTGGGTTCACACCCTAACAGACCATCTTTAATTCCATTTTAAAATGGCCCTTTTTATAAGGAGAACAAAGTGTAGGGAAGGGGTCTAGAATTCAGGGAAAAGTTAATTGGACTTAAAAAATCAACTTCAGCATTCTCACCCTGGGCTGTGGTCTTTAGCTATGCCCCAGGTGGTGGTCTTTAGCCATGTCCTGGGCGGTGGTCATTAACTGTGTCCTGGGCGGTGGTCATCTCTCCCTGGAGTCCAATGGCTCAGGTATCATCTTCAACTGCTTGCAGTCCTCCTGAGGAGCAAAGGTGGAACTGCTTGTAGTCTCCTGGAGTCAGGGTGGGCCATGCCTTCAGTTCCTGGACCAAAAGCTTTTACATGCATTGATTCCTCCGCTTATTAGCTATTACTTAAACTAAAATTTTCCAGCTCTTAAGTCCCCTATCAGTACCTGTCAGGACCTTTTAACATTTTCGTACATACTCAATTTCTGGCCCAGGCCATGGTTTCCTTTTGCTGGGCTCTGCAAGATCTGGGGACAGGTACCGTAATAGACTAGTTCATGGGGGATGGGTAACAGAGTAGGTGACTATTTTATAAGTGAATTTATCTTCAATCAGCCCCATTTTTAGGAAATACGCTAGTGAAATCATTGCATATTCTATGGTCAAAATCATTAAATGTATCACAGAGCTGGAGAACAGGGTAGATTTCCAATTTCAGATGATTATAAAGAATACTATATCCACAAAAATATGATTGACGCAGAACCTCTTGCTGTTTATCCAACAGCTATTTCCCATTCTTCCTTGAAAATAGACTTCTTGTCATTTAAGACCTCGGGCTCCATGGATGAATCATGAAAAAGTCTGAGTCAGTAGCATACTATCACTTCCCCTTGGCCTGGGATTGTTTGAGATTCAGGTCTCTGGTCTGTTTCTGGCTCTGAGATAACAGGAAGTATGTTGAAAACTTCTGGGAAAGATTTCTCCCCTAATAAAAAGAGAAGACCTTTTTGCTCTTTATCTACCTTCTTACTTTGGAAACTTTCAAATAAATATGAGTTATCTAGAGCTGAAGCAGCTATTTATTTACAACTGGGAAGTGAAGCTGATAAGCCTGATGATGACATCCAATGCCCTAAGGAAGGCCAAGTTAAAGGGTGGAAAGAAAACTAGATTTTTAAGATACCGCTGAGCCACCAAACCAACCCTGGAAGTAACTACCTTAAGACTTCTTGTTAAGTAGAAATCCAATGTGGCCATGTTAATAAGGTTTTGCATTGCTTTTCACCAAGCACGAACACCTGGGGTAATCGGACATAAATATTTATGTATTAGAATGTGCATATTTATCCTTATTTTTAAACATTCATTCCCTTCATGTTAACTTTACACTGAATAACCTATATTTTCTTGCCTTATAATTGCACTATGTTCATATCCATTATAATTTCTTTGTTGACATTCCCATTGATTTAATACCCTATGGTTGCCTTTGCTTGCATCATGTAATCTTCTAACCTACTTTATTATAAATGTAAATAAAGCATTTTCTTTACACTAGTCATCTAGGATGCCCCTCTGAAGTTCCCAGAATTTGGAACAAATGCTTTTTTTTTGGTAAAATACCATATTTTTTAAAGAAACGCCTCGTGATTTGATCCTGGGCCATTGTAGAGAGTGAAGTCCCCTCCATGACCAAACATGACAACATGTAATGCTTATGATGAAATAAGTGCTGCTCAGTTCATGAGTCTATTCCATCAGCAGGAAATAATATATACTTGGACTCGAGCCAGAACAGATCCTGAAGGCACAGCAAGCTGCATGAGCTTTCTCTGTACTTCCGTTCCTCCTTGGTCCTCACCGATATCTTCATGGCAAGCTCCCCGGGGCCGGCTGACCGCTGAGGGGAGAACTGAGCCCGACTTACAGAACTGCACATGGATCAGCACCAGCCAAAAGCAGATTGCTTAGGCCTTGCAGCCCACTGGAGTGCAATCTTCAGGCCTTGTACTTGGTTGTGCACAGTTCCTGCACGGAGAGCTATTGTTGATGTATGGGTTATGACTTGTGATTTGGCTAGGGGATTAGGGGCTTGGAAAGAACAAGATTGGAGGATTGGTAACAGTGAGCGTGGGGAAAGAACTAGGTGGATGAAGCCCTGGGCATGGGCCAGAGTATGTGAACATCTGTGCTTCGCGTGAATGCTCACCAAGCCATTGTCAAGAAGATTATCAATCACATACATAGGTATGAGACAAGCAAATGAACAGGCGACCTTGGTGGCGCCGGGGCAGGATAGGCATAGGCTTGACCACATGCCCCATCCCTCACCAAGGCCAGTTTGTCTGCCAGGACTATTAGCTGCCCAACACGCAAACGACAGGGACCAAGGCTGCACATCCAATAATATATTTTGGGTGAAAAAGCCACTCAGCTTTTGGCAGACTTGTTAATAGTATTGGGACTTCTCTCTTGCAATGGCAACAGGGAGTTTTATAAGTGAACAGATCCTCATTCCGGAACTGCACCGTCTTTATCTACACACGGAGCTGCTCTGAGCACGCCTCTCCGTGGGTTCCTGAATGCCTCATCACTGCCATCATATCTGATTCTATATTGTGTGTGTGCACAGAATTCACTGTGCAAGAAAAGAGTGAAAGTTATTGGACTTGCCTGTCTTATCATTTACTCTATCACCCCCAAATAGCTATGATTACAGAATGGTGACTATTCTATTAAAGTCTCAACTCAGCACCAGCTCAGAGGCAATGGCTTGCAAGTGTGGGCTGAGGCCAGAGGGTGTGGTGTGCACGCTGACCCAGCAACCAAGGGTGAGCTGGCATGGCATCCCCACGGAGGAAAAAAACACGAATCTTTGACCTGGGTTACCGATGTCACCTCTACAACTACTGATCTTTTCAAATTTTTGTCTCCTATCTCTGAAATCCTAGCCTTTGCTGAATTAGTAGCCAAGGGGAGAGTCAGTAATATTCCACTGAGTGGGGCCTTTTAGGGCTTCTCATGGCTCCAGAGAAACAGTAATTTAAGAAGTGGGTGCATTGTTGGCTGGGGTAACAAACCTTGACTCTGGAGGGGAATTTAAGTTGCAGTTTCTGAGAAAAAATGAGAAGAACCCAGGGGATTCCCTTGGATGGCTACTAATTCTGCCAAGTCCTGTGGTAAAAATTAATGAAGACTAATTGAAAAAAACGTGGAAGCAACCAAGATCTCCTTCAGTAGGTGGATGGATAAATAGACAGGGGTACCTCCACACAATGGGAGGCTCTTCAGTGATTTTTTTTTTTTAAAGGAGCTATGAGGCCACAAAAGATGTTAAGGAAACAAACACGATCACTAAGTGGAAGAGCCAGTCTGAAAAAAGCTGCTCCTTGTCCCATCCCAGCCCTGTGATGTCCTGGAACTGCAGAGACAGTGAAACCTTGGTGGCTGCCAGGACTTGAAGGGAGAGGAATGAGCAATCAAGATCCAGGGGATTTTTAGGGCCTCCAGAAACTGCTCTGCGCGGCTCCGTAATGGCAGATACAGGATGTTAGGCTTTTGGCGAAATCCACCGAGCGGTACAGCACAAAGAGGGAGCCCCGATGTCACCTGCAGACGTTTGCTCATCACAGTGTGTCGGGATAGGGTCATCCATTTTAACAAGCGCACCGCACCGATGCGAGAGGCTGAACAAAAGGCAACCTCGGATGGGGGCGGCCCATGAAAAGGGAAAGTGTGGGAACTCTGGACCTTCCACACAGTTTTTCTGTAAACTGAAACTGCTTCAAAAACAGTCTATTCATTTGTTTTAAATGATTTGAGAATGACCACAGAAAATTATGCCAGTAGGTGATGAAGGACAGGCCCATCAGAAATGAAGATCTGGCCGCCTTGCCCAGTGAAACGCTGACTAGCGGGGACGCGGGCGGGGGCACCGGGCCCAGGACAGGCCTGGTGGCCACTCAGAGAAGCCAGGGCCTTCGCTTCTGCCCGCGTTTCCTTTCTTGCTCTGTCTTACATGGGTGCGGCACAAATAACACCCCCTTTTGTTGCATAAGAGTTGTTTATCACAACATCATGAGCATGTAATTCCGTAACATAACAATACCATGCACAAGCACACCCTGTGACATTTTAGGTGAAACGTGCAAACAGCCATCCATCTCGTGCGAGACACTCCCATACCCTACCAACCACACGCAATGTCGTCTCTTCTGCCGACCTTAGATACTTATTGAATATGTAACATCTTACCTGTTTTTCCTGCTTCTCTCCTCTCCGATGCGCCCTCTTTTTCTCGTATAGGATATATTGGGGGTAGTTAACTTAATGTTGAAGCCACAGGTGACAGAACATCAAGATAATACAGTGGGGGACGCAGAAGAGAAATGGACATTACCCCGAATTCTCAGACTTGGAGTGGGCGCTGCTGACCGATGAGACTGTTAGAAGCTTGCCTCACTGGCGAGGGTGCAGGTAAGGGTTCCCTTGGTGGAGAAATACTGGCAGTTGCACTCTGTTAGGGGAAGCATAGGCCCTTTGGGTTTCATTGAAAAAATCAAGGTTTATGCTGATACTGAGCCAATCAAAACATGGCTATCTGTTACCATGTGAAATGTATTCCTGTGTTTGAGGAAGTCCCCAGACCTGTCCGTGAGATGGGAGCAGGACACCGCCTCTTGCTTGAGAAGAAGCTGAAATGCGAGTGATTGCTCGCTCAGCCCCCTTTGCAGCCAGGGCCCAAGCCTGTGAGCGCGGGGCGGCCAAGCCGTTTGCCTGTGCTGCAGTCTGACTTCGAATTTCTTGGAAAAGCTAACAAACTCAGTGAAATGTGTTTCTCGAGGAGGCAGAGCAGCAGCTGCTGCGGCGGCTGCTGGGTGCTGTGCAGTGCGGTGGTGATGGTGGTTTAGCAGGCGGCCTGGGACTGAGCAACCAGTCGGACTACCCCGGGGCGCAGCTCCAGCGGCAAGGCGGTTTCCTCTCTGATCAGTCAGTTCTGCAGCCTTCTCCGGGACATGCTTCCCGGCAGGGAGACTTGAATATACTTTTCCAATCTTTTCCATAATTCCCCAAGCTCCCCAATATTTCTGTGATAAGTTTCTTTACTGTTAAAGTCAGACGTGTTAGGTTTCTGGGTTTATGTGTTTTAAAATCAAAGATCTGTGAATGTCACTTGCTCAGCAAACATTTGTCTTTTCAAGATATAATCTATGTTACATCCGGTAGAATGAATAAAACTCAACAAGTACACTTGAGGTAAAGATCAAAGATATCTTGAGTCTGGCTGTTCTTAAAAATATAACTACATAGACCTCATATTTTTGGCTTAGAGGGGGAACACTTTAAGTAAAACAACAACAACAAAACAACTAATAAACTAACAGTCTGAATGGACTCGGGGGTTTGGGTCAAAATATCCTGACCAAATACGTTGATTCTAATCTCGTGGGAAAAGTGGAACATAAAACTATCCCCAAATCCAGAGCAGTATTTTCAATACTAGAAAGCAGTTTTGTTATAGGCCTTCAGTAGATATTACATGAAAAAACGAATATCTAGTTAATAAATATAAAAACTTATGGGCATGATCATAATTAGATTTTTTTTACTTCTTGAAGTGTTTAATATCTTTCTGTGCTTCGCCAATCTCTAAAAGTATAAAATATAAACTTCGATATGTTGCAAATGAATTTAAACATGGACTGTTTTACTAAATGAGAGGTTAGCACACAAGTATTCTCCTAAGCGTTTTGGCAAATAACACTAATACATTCAGATCATTTCAGTTGCAAGTAGCAAGAGGCAGACCTCAAACTGGCTCACGTAATAAGGAGAATTTAGAGAACAGTGAAGACTTGAGGGTAATTCAGTGCGGAGGTTTAACAACGACACAATGCAAACGCTTCTTATCCTCCGCATAGCTCTACTTCTACCTCATCAGGTCTCAGTTCTGTTCTGTGGCCTGAAAGTCCATGTCATCACAGGACAACTGTTCCCAACGCCTCATGCTTCCTCTGGCCCCTTCAGAGAGGCCATCTGTCTCTCAGTCGTTGACTGTGAAAGCAGTGCTCCTGTCGTCTTTGATCCGCTGAAGGCACCAATGACCAGAACCAAGCGCTGGGCACGTGGTCCTTCCACTCAAACACTGTCGTGGCTGAGGAGGTCACGGTCTAGTTAGCAGTGTGTGTGGACAGGAGGCCACGGCACGCATTCCCCTTGCGGCAGACCTGGCCGCTGAGATGCTGCTAGAACAGAAATCCGAGGAGCGAGTTGGGAGCCCCACTTTTGTGAACCTGACAAAATGAGGCTGCTTTCACCAGGATGGTTTTGAAGCTCACATGAGCCCATATGTCCCAGTGAACAACTTTCTGACCCATATGTTTAGGATATTCCATTAGTTTGAGTATTCATGTATGAATTGTTTATTATATATGGTATATACGAGCATATTATAGATGCACATATTTTAATATATGCCCCCCATGCACACACGCACACACACACATGCATGCATATACACTTGTGTACTCATATCTACATGCATGCATGCACCACTGTCTATAGTTTGGAGGCCTTCGTGCTAAACTCTTTCCCTTAGAGATGGAAAAAGAAAGACGGGCACAGGAAATGAAAAGAAAACCTGTTTACTTTATTTACATTTGCAGTGTATGCATCTAACTGTTTTACGTGATGGAGATATTGTGCTTTCATAATTTAAACACTACTTTAAAACAAGGAAATGATCTCCCTTTCGTAAATTTGGCTCTCGACGCAAAGATATGAAAGTGTATTCCAAATAGGATTTGTCCCCCAGGCTCCGGTGTGGAAATTGGGAAGGCCCCTCCATTGTGGATGGGCCGAGTGCATGGAATCACACACAGGCGCGGTGGCCCACATTGTCACCCAGATACTGACAGGGAGACGCAGGCTGCGCCAGGGCGATGGCACCTCCGGTGTCCGCATCAGCTTCCCCTTCTCTTCTCAGTGTCCGACATGGTTCGTGTTACTGCTATTTAGCTCCTGAGAGAATGTGCGTGTCCCTGTGAGGGGTCTCGTGTGAACCTGTAAATAATTAAAGAGGCATTAGCTCCCCAGAGGGCCAACCCAGTTCCCGGAGATAGGTCCCCAAGATATCTAGGCCCCTAATCATGCAATTTCCCTAAAAAGCCAAGCTTGAGGAAGAAGGCACACCTCTCAGCAATGAGTGTTATAATTGCTCACAGCAGTTTGTCCGCTGCTACGTAACATTCAATTTACAGAATTAAAGGTAGAGCAATTCAGAAGAAAAATTGCTGGTTGAGAGGCATGAATGGCCACATTGACTGTTGAAAGTGTCTTTGTGTTAAAGCCTCTACGTTAGGGGTTTTTGCAAGGTTTACATTTTTAATTAATATGCTATTCAGCTCTCTCGGACAAAACAAATCAGAAATTGATTTTTGATTGTAAGCCCAAAGGCCAACAGCCAAGCTGAGCTGAGAAGAGCTGAGAAGAATTTTGAAGAGAGAGATCTATCAGGATTAACTGTTCTAACAGGATAAGGATTAATCAGACAAAAAGAACCTGATATAGTACAAAAAGCCCAGGAAACGCACCAAGAAAAAAGAATTTATTATTTTTTTAAGAGAAAGTGTTTCACCTGCCAGAAAGAAGAATGACCAATTTGAGGTCTGGGACTGCGAAGTCCAGGGCAGGAAAAGAACCAAATAAAATACCGAAGCATTACTTGAAGTCCAGAATAGGAAGCTTCAAATGTTCTCAGAAGGAATTGGGATGCTAAAATGTGTAGTTTAGTTAAAAGTCGTGACACATGAGGTTTCTGTAGTCTAGTCTCAACCCAGTGATTTCTAACCTTTTCCACTTGGATTATATTGGTGTTTAATTTACATCCCAAGTGCTTAACATGTGTTTTCATTGTTTATTTATTTATTTCATTATAGAAATAATAAACTCCATGGCATTAGATTTAAATAACCCATTGGGTGTAAAATGGAAGATAAATCTCTTCCTTTTCCCTACCTGTGGTTTTATTCCCCAGAGGGAGGAGCAGTAAATAACTTCAGTGTGCCATGCTGCTGTGGGTGCTATTTAGTCATGGCCCTTGATTTTATCATTTAGTGATGTGCCGTAGAACTCTTTTGTAACAGCATACATCTCTACCTCACGCTTTCGGTCCCTGCTTGGAGCCTCGCACAGAAGGTACACCCTTGTTTACTGGCCTGGTCTGCTGTTAATGGCATCCAGATTGTTTCCAATGGGTCCTTGCAAACAGCACTGCAGGAGCGCCCTGGCCCACGTGTTCTTGCAAAGATATCATTGGGTTTGCTCCGTCAAAGGGAATGTACACTGCTGATTTTTATAGATTCCACTGAATTGTGCACAAAAGACTTAATCACTATACATATTCCACAATAGTGTTTGAGAAGAGCCCCCGTTCTCAAGCTAGCAAAAACACTGGATTGTATCCAGTGTAAGTTTTGCCATCTTATCAGTTGGAAAGTGGTAGTTCATTGCTATTTGGATTCCAATGCCTTGAACTATCAATGAGATGGAGCAACTTTTCCCATATTCATTGTTAATTTGTTTCTCTTTCTCTGTTGTTTCTCTTTTGCTATGTAACACGTGTCCATATTATCTAACCTTTTGTATATTGGGTTCCTCACTCTTGTTGTTACTGGGTGTAGCCAAGAAATGGGCCCAAACAAGGATTTGTAGTAGGGTCCAGAACTCAAGGTATCCAGGAAATATTAGAAATATGTATATAGAATGTCCTCACCCCCACAGGTCTGAACTGGGTGGGGGATGGGACTCCTGGAGCAGGGCCATTCAGAGCTTTGGGTATGGCAGCAGCTTTGCAGCCAGCCTCTGGCATGGTCATTTAACATATCTATAACCTTTAACTGGTTCTATAGATATGTTAAATAGCTGTGGCCATGCTTTGAGCCAGGGGGATGGAGGAGATTTCCACCCAGGATATAGCCGAGAGGCAACTCCCCCTAGACACAGCGCCTGTGTGAAAACTTGGAGATGGTTGGCTCTGGGCCATGGGGTCACCCCTGCCCACAGCTGGCATGGCAGCCCAGAAAAACTGGAGGAATATGAAGTGCTGGCATGTGTAGCCGATTGAAGGAGGAGTCGGAAATGAGGCTGCAGAGGAAGGTCGGCGCGGGGGATTTAAACCCAGGCACAGCAGCCATATCTCTCTCTTGGACCACATGGCTGAGAAGTGGGGACCCCTCAGCCTGAGAGACAGAGGCAGGACCACGTGGCTTTGGGTGCCTTTCTTGGCCACACGGCCTAGAAAGCAGCAGAGACTTTGCCTGGAAGAAAAGGGGTGCATGAGAAGGTGCTGCATGCTTTTGGATTAATTGGGGATTGCGGTGGCGACACAGCGGTTGGTGTTGGAACTGAGGGTCTGCCTGTATCACGCTTCTACTACTTCTCCTACGGTACCCTGGACTGGGAAAAGGGGGGAAGGAAGGACTGCAGGTGTTTGTAGGTATTCTAGAGAACTCTAGTATTTTAAAGAAGGCCTTAAGTCATTATCCCAGGCCTGTATAACATGTAAATAAATAATTCTTTTCCTTTTCACAAGTCTCTGGCATTGAGAGATGTCTTTCCATTGGCAGCGAGCATAACGGACCTGTGGAGCAGGGTTGGGGCATCATTGGATGTCCCCAGCACCCTTTGCTCTGTAACATTGTCAGGTTAATTTGTAAGTTTAAAAAAATAACCCCTTGCCCTGGCTGGTGTGGCTCAGTGGATCGAGCGCCAGCCTGCAAAGCAAAGGGTCGCTGGTTCAATTCCCAGTCAGGGCACATGCCTGGGTTGCGGGTCAGGTCCCCAGTCTGGGGCATGTGAGAAACCACACATTGATGCTTCTCTCCCTTTCTTTCTCCTTCTTTTCCCCTCTGTCTAAAAATAAAGAAAATCTTTTAAAAATATATTTTATGTAAACAAATGTTTATTCTTCACCTTTAATGTTTCTAGGTTTGCGATTTTCCAGACCTCCCAGTAGTTCACCTATGGGAGATTTGCTTCAGAGACAAACTGCTTTTCTCCCATTTGATTGTTGAGCAAAGACTAACATTGGCAATGTAAAGCACTCGGGAAATTCAATCGATGCATAATTCCTGTTGACTCTCATACCAATCCCGTGAGATAAGAACTATTTATCATTTCTATTTAAGGACGAGGAAACTGTGGTTTAAGGAGCGGAAGTCATTTTCCCAAAGTCCTAAAAGAAGTAAGTGGTGGGGCTGGAACTTAAATCCAGGCCACTGACTCGGAGCCCCGGGACGCCGCCTCTGCAGACAGTCTGTTCTCGTTGCGGTTTCTGTTACAGCGTCTGCAACATTTTACAACACATATTTTCATGTCTCCAAGACATCTGCTGGAGGGGAGGGGATGTAATAACCTCTGCCTTCCCTAGAGCACAGCATAGGCCTGGAAGTCAGAGAATGATGGAAACTGTTTACAACAAGATGGGTTTTTCTGTGATAGTGGTTATAAGCACTCATCTAACTGCGTGTTTACCAATACTACAAGGGAGTCCAGAGAGATAAGAATGATAGGCCGTTCCTCTGAGAACTTAGAGTTATCTTGGGAAGGTAAACCATATATATATGTATATACACACACATATATTTATACCTATACACACATATACGTGTATACACTGATGAAAACCTGAGGGATGCTTACAAAAGAATGTTTACTTAACCCCTAAGAGGCTGTATCAGTAATGAAGCAAATCAGGTTTGTTCGTAAACAGCTCACTGACTGACTGAATGAATGACCAGTATCCTTTGCCTGGCCAATTAATATTTTTCAGCCTTTATACTGAGGACTTATGGTTTCTTTGACACATCTTAAATTGACTTTGGAACAAGCCATGATGAAAGACATTGCGGATGGACATGGGGAGATTTAACTCACACATGTCCCTGTAAGTGTGATTGTGCAGAAGTGGAGAATGAACGTCTTATGTGTTTATTGGAAAGTAGTTCAAAGCCCGTCCAAGCCTGGGTCGTGCATCCTCGCGGAATACACGGGTCTTTGCCCTCCACGTGGAAGGCAGAGAAGTTGCTGCAGCCTCACCACCCCCAGGACAGGGGCCTCTCTCTCAGTCTGGTCTCCGCCTCCAGGCCTGCCCTCTGGAGCTGCACATTTGCAGCCAACAAGTGCTTCTCTTCTAGTCATTTGATTCCAGAGACCATCTCTTTCCAAATTCATGATATCCACACCGAGCACGTGGAGTCGGCCGGCTGGCGGGGTTAACTGGATCGACAGCATGGCTGTTGTTCAGTTGGCACGTTTCTTTATAAAATGTGTGCTTCAGTGGAGCGCTCTGGATACGCTCTGCTCCGGGAAGGCTTTTCTCCGTGGATTCCTGACACTGAGAGACTTCTCTGTTAGCTTCTCCTTCAGCAAGTGCACAAGCCAAAGTGAAAATATTCATAAGTAGGATTCCTCTGATCATGCTTTCAGATGATATATGAGGTAGCCCACAACAGGCAAATAATATCCAGGTAAAAAAAAACAGTAACAATCATTTCTGAAAAATCAGCGCTGAGAAAGAAAGGTTTGCGTGGACAGAGGCCTGCGAGGAAAGCGTGAGTGCAGACGCGTCCGACCGGGCCGAGGACTTGCGACCGGACGGATGACGGGCGGACACCGGAGGATGCTCTTTCCCTCAAAGCGTCCGACACGACTGCAGTACTTCACTAAAGGAAAGTAGACGTGACCTTTTCTGAAAAGAGGGAACACGTCAGAACAACGGGACTTTGGAGACGGATGTTGAGCAACGCATGTTCAAAAGCAGCAGTGGGAAGGGGGGGACTGGAGCTCCGAGGCGGAGCAGCTTAGGTTCTGCAGGAAGCCCTGCGGTGTCAGTTCAAGACAGTTGCTTTGTGGTTAAGACGCGGAAGAAGGGACTTTCAGACAGAAACTGAAACAGAGCGGGTTTCTTCATCATAAAACGGGGACAAAGAGGCCACCGTGCCAACGTTGCAGAGAGAGGGGCGCTGCGGGAGGACGAGCCTGGGCCGGAAGCAGTGAGTCAGGATGCCCGGTGGGCCACGCCGGGGAGGTGGGGGGCGCACTTTGATCCGTCGAGGCTGCAGTAAAAAGCACGGGGTGAGGTTGAACGGAATTTGCTGGCTGCACATTTTCCTATAAAACAGTAAATTCAAGCAGCTCTTTGGCCTTTTCCAGCAGAGGAAATAGCAGACCAGTGGGTGGAAAGTTAGACCTCTCTAGTAGAAGAAAGCTAAATGTTGTCTTTTAAAAACTAGGGCAGAAAAAAATAACTATGAGCAGATAATATGCCCATTAATTAAATACATCTCTCTGGCTACATTCCTAGCTATAGCATCATGAATTTATTTTATTTTTCTTTGTCTCCCTCTCACCCAATCCTTTCAAGAATTTTTTAGTTTATTTTTTTAATCTATATTTTATTGATTATGCTGTTACAGTTTTTCCCTCTTTGCATCCCTCCATCCAGCACCCCCACTCCCTCAGGCAGTCCCCACACCATTCATGTCCATGGGTCATGCGTATAAGTTCTTTGGCAGCTCCATTTCCTATCCTGTACTTTATATCCCCATGGCTACTCTGTAACTACCTATTTGTACTTCTTAATCCCCTCACCTGTTCACTCATTCTCCCACACAACCCATCCCATCTGGCAGCCATCAAAACATTCTCCATATCCATGATTCTGTCTCTGTTCTTCTTGTTTGCTTACTTAGTTTTTTAGATGTGATTGGCGATAGATAAGTGTTTATTGCCATTTTATTGTTCATGGTTTTGATCTTCTTTTTCTTAATTAAGCCCCTTGAATACTTCATATAGTAATGGTTTGGTGATTAACTTCTTTAGATTTTTCTTGTCTGGGAAGCTCTTTATCTGTTGGGAACCACCCTGCCTTACTTCACCCTGCTTGGCCCTGAGTGCATGGCTGGTTAGCCAATGACAGGGAAGATTCTTCGAGGGAGGAATGACCTAAGACAGGCACGGTCACTAAGGGGCCCCCAGAGGAGGACTTGGGGGGCTATAGAAAAAGGGAGTGATGGGCCCTTGCCTCTCGGCTTTGACATAGCCTGAGTCCTCATTCTGTCTGCAAGAAGTCTCCTAATCTCTTGGCTACCTTACTTCCCCTGCCTGACTTAAGCCTGAAACAATGCTGGAGGTGGGTGTGGCCCTGTGCTGGAAAGGACAGGCTCCTCGGCGATCAGGCCTAAGGAAGAATGCATAAAATCCTGTGATACCTGCTTTGCTAAGAATGTCCTCAATTTAAATAAGGGTCAAGCATGAAATGAGTTTGTTTCCCCAAAGTTTTATGGCCCTTTAGCTATCTGACCCTGACTCAAAATAAGCCCTTAGAGTTCTTTGAATGTTATCTATTGTTTGATCCTTATTGTCTGACAATGATTGATGAGCTTTACCTGTATTCCTATACAAATTAAGCCCAATAAAATCCTGGGTTTATTTTATTATAAACAGGCTCCTGGTCTTTCTCCTTTGAGAGCTCAGCCACCTTTCCTCCCCGAGCAGATCGTGTCTTGGTAGACATTCTCATCCATGGTGGACATGGGAGGGTCTGTGGGTGGAGTCCCCCCCACATTTATCTGCCCTTTGATTCTAAATGATGGCTTTGCTGGGTAGAGCAATTTTGGCGATGGGTCCTTGCTTTTCATGACTTTGAATATTTCTTGCCAATCCCTTCTAGCCTTCAAAGATTCTTTTGAGAAATCAGCTGACAGTCTTATGAGAACTCCCCTGTAGGTAACTAACTGCTTTTCTCTTCCTGCTTTTAAGATTCTCTCTTTGTCTTTAACCTCTGGCATTTCAGTTGTGATGTGACTTGGAGTGGGCCTCTTTGCATCCATCTTGTTTGTGCTCTCTGTGCTTCCTGGACTTGCATGTCGATTTCCTTCACCAAATTAGGGAAGCTTTCTTAGGTTATTTTTTCAAATAGATTTCAAATTTCTTGCTCTTTCTCTTCTCTTTCTAGCACCCCTATGATGCGATTGTTGGAATGCTTGAAGCTGCCCCAGAAGCTGCTTATACTATATTTGGTTTTTTGGATTCTTTTTTCTTTTTGTTGTTCTGATTGCTTGTTTTTTGCTTACTTATGTTCCAAATCATTGATTTGATTCTCGGCTTCATCTGCTCTACTGTTGTTTCCTGTAAATTGTTCTTTATTTCAATTAGTGTATCCTTCGTTCCTTTGTTTCTGACTGGATCTTTTTTATGCTGTTGAGGTCTTCACTAAGTTCCTTGAGCATCTTATAACCAGTGTTTTGAATTCTGCATCTGATAGATGGCTTCTCTCCATTTTGTATAGTGTTTTTTTGGGGGGGAGGGCAGTGATCTGTTCTTTCATTTGGGGCATGTTTGTTTCTTTGTCTTCTCCTTTGGGCAGCCTAGCTGTGTTGGTTTCTATATATTAGGTAGAGCTGCTATGGCTCCCTGCCTTGGTAGCGTGGCCTGATATATTAGGTGTCATGTAAGGCCCAGTGGCACAGCCTCCCCTATCCCCCAAGCCAGATACCGGGGTGTGCCTTTTGTGTGGGCTCAGTACACCCTCCTCTTGTGGTTGAGCCTTCATTACTATTGGCAGGTCAATAGGAGGGATTCACCCAGGCCAGTCAGCCACAAGGACTGGCTGTGACCACTGACCACCAACCTCTGCCTTCCAAGGAGGATCGGCTGTGTGGGTGGCATTGTGGTGGTGCTTGGACATGGTCTGTAGCTGACCACTGGGTGTGCAGGCTCTGGCCTTTCCAGGTGGTGCAGGCCAAGTTAGCCCTGACCTGTGTTCTTCCTGGTGCCACCCTGCCTGAGCTATAAAGCAGTCTAGAACACTGCTACTTGTGCCGTGCTTGGAGATTCCCAGGCAAAGTCAAGCTGTGTATCTAGGCTGGCTGCTGCTAGTGCCAGGACTGGGGCCACTTAGCAAAAGGTATGGGGACTGGGGCCTAGGGGCTTAATGAGGCCAGCTGCTGCTTGTTTAATAGGATTTAGGAAGTTGTGAAGCATGAACCAAGACCAGCCATTCATATCTTGGGTGGACTGGTAAGTTGGGTGGGACAGAGTCTCAGAGGATCTCCAGGGTGGGGCAAACAGTGTTAGCCAGGTTCATGGAATCTCAGACATGGCATCTGCCTACGAGCTCTGTGGCTCTGTGGGGGGAGGGTTCAGAAAAGTAACAGTAGCCTATAACCACCTTTCCGGCTGGGAGAAAGCTGTCCCCCAGCTCCTGCCTTGATGCCAGACATTTCAATTCCTCCCTGTATGCCACTGGTGTCTTTCAAGCTGTTACCCAGTGCTCGAGCTCAGAGGGAGTGAGTCCATGTGTGGGCTCTTTAAGAGGAACTGCTTGGGGCTACAGAAGTTTCTTCTACCAACCCAACCCACACTGGTTTTTGCAGCAAGAAGTTATGGGGACTTATCTTCCTGGCACTGGAATCCTGGGCAAGGAGCCTGGTGTGTGGCTGGGACTCCTCGCTCCTAAGGTATCCCTCCCAAGTTTGTCTCCACCACACGTGGATGTGGGACCAGCCTTCTCTGCATCCCCGCCCCTCCTGCCAGTCTGGATGGATGTGGTTTCTCTAATTCCATAGTTGTCAGACTTCCATTCAACTTGATTTCTGATGGTTCTGAGTGATGGTTGTTCGGTATTTTAGTTGCAATTTTGATGTGGTTGTGTGAGGAGGTGGGCTGTGTTTACCTCTGCTCCATCTTAAAGCTCTCAAGAACTTTTAAGGATGGGAAAATAGAGACAAAAACGTCTTTCTGGCTTTGGTCCTGAAGTTCTAAGCCTTCAGGATATATAAAGGGTTCTAGACTTCAGAAGATATTTTGAAGCTGAGCAGAACCTTCCCCCGCTTTCTTATTTAAACAAAAACAACCCCAAACCCAAAGTACTTGCGTTCAAATGGACAAGACAGAAGGGAAGATACTGAAAGAGGGAGGAAATGTGAGACCTGGAGAGAGAGCTCCAACCCCAGAGCCTCGCTGGCAGGAGTGAAGGAGGCTGCAGTGAGGACCTGCAGTGAGGGGAGCTGCCGGGGACGGTGATGCTGACCCCGGAGGAGCTAACTCAGCCACCGCTTGCACAAGCAGACGGTTGCCCAACCTTGCGGGGGAAGCTGGCTGCACTTCCCCTCTGGGACCCGCGCCAAGCCCCCTCCATAGCACTGAGATCATTAGCGACCCCTGTCAGTGCCCGTAGGGGTGGGTACTGACATCCCTAAAGTGCCACCAGATGAGAGGACATGGAGGAGGTTCCTAGGGAAGAGCAACTCCCTGCTCCTGAGCCCCGGTGAGACACAGCCCTGTGATACAACCTTTCCGGCAGCATCATGTAAACAGCACTGAAATGTGGCCTCAGAAACAGGGTTTGACTGAAGGAGTTCATTCAGAAAATCCTTTGGAGTTGTGAACGACAGAGCAAAAATAAAATGAATGCCTTACTTACTGAAATGTAGCAATGTCAGCTTTTCCTTTATTTACTGTTGTTCTGAAATTCCCACAGGGGAACAGGTGAAAGAAAATCTATAATTTGAAAATCAGGCTAAAGTTTTTCTTCTTAAAATAAACTAAAATGTTTTATAATTATCCCAATAGTTCACATTATTATTGAAAATTTAAAGTAAGGGAAAATAAATTAAAATATCCGTAAGACCACCATTCAGAGATAAATACTCTTAACATTTAATTATAATATGGTTTCCAGGCATATTATGAGACCTAACCATTCAGGTGTAAAGAATTTGACTTTACAACAAGTTTGATTTCAGAATGTCCATTCAGCGTAGAAGGCACGTGCCTGACACACTGGGAGCCGCCGTGAAGGTGTGAACACATCTTTGTAGGTATAAAGTTGGTGGTTGCTGGACTAGGTTTTCTCTTCAGGAAACTCACAGTTTTCTGGTTTATACCAGCAACGGTCTGGTGGAGTGTGCACATCATTTTTATTGACAGCTTTTGTCTTTACTGTTTGTATCAGTCCACAATGACCGCGATCGTGCTGAGTAACAAATTCACCGCAGACTCCATGACTTAACACAACACTCATTTATTCTGGTTCCTGTGTCTGTGCCTGGTCCAGGCTGCGCTTGCCCGGGCGTGGCAGGCGCCCAGTTGCAAGTTGCATCCACCCTGCCCTCTATGCCTCTCGCCCTCCTGGAGCCAGCCGATCACCCAGGTTATGTTCTTCTCGTAGTGACGCTACAAGTGCATAGACGCAGTCCAGCCACACTAGCACATGTCAAGCTTTTGCTTGTTCATACCTGTGAACAACCGATTGGCCGAAATAAGTCAATGGACAAGTCCAAAGGCAGGGCAGCAATGTACAGTGCACTCGGCAGGAGGCCAAAGTCACCCATCCAACAGAAATGAGAGGTAGCCAGCTCCCGAGCCGGCTGGAGGGCAGGAGGATTTTTCAGTACACTGAGTATCAGGAGTTTGCTTTGTTAATTTTTTTTTAACTTTTTTAAAAAATTAAATCATCTACAAAATTTTTTCAATTACAGTTGACATACAATATTAGTTTCAAGTGTGATTAGACATTATGTAACTTACAAGTAATCATCCCAATAAATCTTGTACCCATGTGACACCATACATAGTTATTAGAATATTAATGACTATACTCCCTATGGTGTACTTTACATCCCTGTGACTTTTCTATAATTACCAATTTGTACTTCTTAATCCCGTCACCTTTTTCACTCCACGCCCAACCCCCTTCCCATCTAGCAAGCAACAAAATGTTCTCTATGTCTATGTGTCTGTTTCTGTTCTGCTTGTTTGTTTATTTTGTTTTTTAGATTCTATTGTTGTTAGAGGTGTATTTATTGCCACCAAACCAGTATTACATGAAATGTTAAAGGGTCTTCTTTAAGAAGAAGGGGAAAAAATGAAAAGCATAAACAATAAAATAGTAATAAATACTTTGTTAATTATCAAAGTAAATGTGTATTGTCAACGTCAGTGGCACTTATATATTGATTTACTAAAATTTGCCCTATGACACCTTGTTTGTGGATGACTCACTTTTATAGGATGGGTGAAGAATAACACATTTGTATTGAATTTATGCTCACCAAGTTGTTCTGTGACCACGTTTCCATAGCAATAACAAGCAATAACAATATTCTCATTTCTGTTTCAATGATAAATTTTACTTGTAAACTATACCAAGTTTACACAGGTGGGGCACTTATTTTCAACCCAACGGGTTCCCTGCACAGGGCAGTGGAAAGGCCAAAGAACCCAAGAGAAGAGAGAATCGGATGCAGGGAACAGAGTCTGCGGACTGCTTCTGGGGCTCAGAAACCGGGGGAAAGGAAGACGGATCTCTGCCTGCTGGGATAGCACACAGAAAGTTCTCCAGCGCCGGCCCACTGGTAACAGGTCATGTTTCATAAGAGCCAGGTCCTCAATGACAAAAGTGGCTTTGAAACAGCACTCTGATGCAGTTCCTCATTTCACCCAACAGGCCTGTGGGGTTGCCCCTGTCGCTGCTCCGTTCCACCTCAGCTGCTCTGGAAGGAACACCGCCTCCTTCCTTCCTTCTCCCCTTCCTTCCTTCTTCCCGTTCTTTTCTCCTTCTTTTCTTCCCTTCCCTTTCCTTCCTTCCTCCCTTCCTCCCTTTCTCTCTTCTTCCCTTCCTCCCTCTCTGTTTCCCTCATCCTCCTTCCTCCTCTTCCTCCTGCATCTTCCCCTCCTTCTCTCTTAAATAAACTTTTCCATGTATATATATAGTCATAGATTCAGAAGGAAAGTGAAAAAACCCATTTAGTTCATCCCTCCGCTATTAAGACCACACCTTAAACAACCTAGATAGAAAAGAAAAAGTGTGGTTATAGTTGGCAACCTCTTCGTTGGAAGCCTGCCAGGGACGACATCTCAGCGGACTGGTGTGCCCGGTGGCGGGGAAGAGGACCTGCATGGCTGGGATATGTGGGCCATGGCACTGGTTCAAAGCAGCGCTGCCCCTGTGGCCGCAGTGGAATCAGCTCCCGCTGGGACGGGCATCGCTCTAGGCGAGGCTGCTGGCTACCGCTGATCTGCCAAGACAGGCACTAACGTTCCTAGAGCTGCAAGCATTTCGTATAGGTGACTATTTTCCTCTCCGTCTGCCAAGTCTGCCGTGCAGACTTGTTGAAGAGCTTCCCAGCAGCGGAAGAGCAAGTCATGTCCTGTGCTTTCCCTTCGGACTGTTTCCATGGCTGCGCAATTCTGAGGTCTGTGCTCAACCCATTGCTTCCTCCACGATTTGACTTTTGAGCACCTCCCTCGCTTCAAGTGTGGGAACGTTCCTGTCCTCCTCCCCGTTGCCTCCGCTTGGAAACAGTGGTTGTCCGGAGGGCGGACCCTTGTCCCAAGATGAGCTGCTCTTTCTGTTACATTTATACTGGGATCACCGTGTAGTCGTTGGGAAAAGGGAGTTATCCTTCTGCCACTGGGTTTACTAAGCTGGAAAGTCTGCAGTTACAAGAGGGCTATTTCCCCCCGTTGTTTGAAAGAACAAAAAATGCCAAGCAGAAATAGAAGTGGGAGGAGAGAACATTTGGGTTGAGTCCCCAGTTCAGTTCACCAAGCCCCGGGTCCCTCCAGCTCTCCCTCCGTCGGCTAAGCCACCAAGCATCCTTCCCAGGCGTGAACCAACGCATCGTCTCTCGTCTTCGTTGGTTTGAGCCCTGGTCTGTGATACAGCCCAGTGCTTCCTGACGTACACAGCAGCCCTGGACGTGACCTCGGGAGTAAGACTGGGTGGATGATGAGACATGTACCTGCAGGGAGGCACCTGTTCCGCGGTCCCTCCAGTGCCTTCCTCCAACTCAAAAACACCTGGCTTCCCACGGAGCACCACGCACAAGCAGCTTCCAAACCCAAGAGGAAGCCCCTGTGCAGAGACTTCTAACTTGTAACACATGCATCCAGACTCAGTGGCCCTTCAATAATAAATTCTTACTAAGCAATATATGTGTGTGTGTATATATATATATATATATATATATATATATATATATTTTTTTTTTTTTTTTTTTTTTTTTTTTTACTGCTCCAGCCAATGAAAGGGAAACCTTATTGAAGCCCCAGGTCCACAGGGATTAGGCAGAAGATCACCCTACAGGCCAGAGGAGGTGATGGAGGAGCCTTATTTAACCTTCTTCTTGGGGTACGTGCTGTTGGTGTGGCCACACTTCTTGGAGCAGTTGACAGCGCGGGGGTGCAGGTGGCCACAACACTTGTGGCCGACCATCTTGTCACACTTGTACTTCAGGGCGAGCTGGCAGAGGGGGGCCCAGTGATGCCACCACGCAGATGCAGCACCAAGTGCAGGGTGCACTCTTTCTGAATGTTGTGGTCTGAGAGAGCACGGCCATCCTTCCACTGTTGGCTCACAAAAATCAGTGGCTGCAGCTCAGGTGGGATGCCCTCCTTGTCTTGGATTTTAGCTTTGACATTCTCAGTGGTGTCACTGGGCTCCCCCTCAAGGGTGATGGTCTTGCCCGCCAGGGTCTTCACCGAGATCTGCTCCTCTGCGTCTGCTGGGAAGGCCACACGGACACCCCAATCCATGCACTCTGCCCGGGCCCGTTGAGAAGAAAGAGAGTAAGCAATTTCTATATTTCCCTTTGCAGGTGCTTATCTCATTTAATCTTTTTCGGCATTAAGGGAGAAGAGCCATTGTTCTCCCCATTTTTCATGTAAGGAAACAGATTTGATGTCATAACAATGCGGTCATGTACCTTGCGCAGGTTTAGGTCTCTGCTAAGTTGGAGAGTCAGGATTTGATCCTGTGTTACTCCAAAGCTCCTCATCACAAGCCTCCTTGAAGTGAGTGTTAAAGGTGTTTCACAATTGGTATGACAAAGGAGAAATATAGATTGTAAGTTTTTACATGAATTAAGCATTTGTACACATACACACACATATATAATAGAAATTACATGGAACATAATTTACAGACAAAAAAAAAATCAACCAATAAACAAGAACTCCAAGTGTTCAGTCATTTAGAAATTTTTGGAAAGACCGCATGTCCCTCATAGTTAGGCACATTACAGATGCAAATTAATGAGAGAGAATACTATTTAACTTCATTTAATCCACTTTTCCTCAAATTGACTTAAATCTGGAACCATTTGGCGGAGGGGAATCTCATAAGATAATTATATCCTACGGAACACTCTTGAGGAAATGCTTCCCTTTTGAGAATAAAGCATAAAATGTACAAGGTCATAACAAAATACCAAAATCAAGTCAATCAATGTGTGGTTACTGAGTACCTCCACTATACTCATCACTGTGCCAAGGGCTATTTAGGGCTGGTGGAAACAGAGAATAAGTAATAGGGCAATCTAAATGTCAAGGAATTTAAAACAGCAGCAAAAGACAATAATTAAGACTCTAAGTCAATCCGATAATTATCCATTTTACTACTGTGCATTACATTAAAAGAGTCTCTATTGCCAGCTCTGCAGCGGATGCTAAGACCAGTAAAACCAGTTCCTAACTTCAAGGAACTTACTGTCTAGAAATGAGGGGGTCAGGGAAGAGGGAATATTAATGAGCTGAAATCCAGGAAAGATTTTTTGAAGAGGGCAGTATTTGGTCTGAAGAAGTTAGCTTAAAATTTGTTTTCATTATTCTTAATAAATAAAAATTTTAAACTTCCATGTGACTAAAAAGTATAATAGAAAAGGGATCACTGTCCAGAATATATAAAGATCTCCTATGAATAAATAATAAAAAGCCAGAAAAACCCAATAGGAAAATCTAGAGCGGATATGGCAGGCAGTCGTACTCAAGTATACTTGCATACTCACAAGACTACACAAATTGCCAATAAACATTAAAATATATGCCCATCCTCAGTAATTATCAGGGAAAGAAATAAAAACAAGATGAATATTCTTTACCCAACCAATTAGCAAAAGATTTAAAAGCTGATGGTATCTGTTGTTAGGAATGTCTCAGAGAACTGGGTTCTCTCAAAACCAGTGGCTATAGTATAAAATGATGAGGTGATTTTGAGAGCAATTTGCTTGTACCTATCAAATTTTTAAATTGCTAGTCCCTGGTGATCCAGTTTTCCCACTTCCAGCAATCTATCCCAAAGAAACTGCGGAAACTGGGCATAAAGATGTGCATTTGTAGCAAATTGTTTGGATCACAAAATATTTCAAAACCCCGTTATTGCGGTAGAGGCACAGTTAAAGCACATTGTGGTTTATCCATTCAATAAAACTCTCTGCAGTGGCTTCAAGGTATGAGCTAGATTCTTTGCACAGGAAGTTCTCCAAGACAGTGGAAAACTCGAGTTGCAAAACAACATGTAAATGTGGGTGTATGCCTCTCTGCACATATGTGCATGTGTGTGGATACGAGAATGCAAGAATAAAAGGATTGTCTCGTTAACTATACATGCTAGTTACCTTTGGGGTGAGCAGAGGAATTAAGGATTAGGATGGGTGGGAATTTTACTCTTTGTACTCATGTATGTTTGAACCGGTTTTCCCAGAGAATATATTCTTGCAGCATTTATGCGCTTTTAAAAATCAAGGAAATGGGAGACGGATGAGTTGGTTTGCGTGGGAAGGCGAGGCATCCCACCCAGGGCTGGGGTGGTGAGAGCCGGGGATTAAAGTTTAAACAGAAACAAGCGCGACTAAATGAGAGCGAGCCTTGGAACCAGAGACAGCCGGTCAGGTTTCTCGATCTAGCTTCTGTACTGGGTAAGTTCAGTAAGGCTAGAAAAGTCCATAAGACCGCAAAATGACTGCAGGTTAGGACCAAATTGGGACAAATTTCACGTCAAACCACCTAAAATTCTCCTTCATTTTGTCGAGTTCGTTGAAGGCTGACTCTGCATTGCTCATCCTTTGATGGCTAGACGTACCCAAGGAGGTCAGGATTCCAGGATTAGTTTCTCCCACAGCAGAAGTCTAGCAGCTGAATAAAGAAAGGACGGCCTGAGTCCCGTGTCTGCAAGAAGCTGGGGGGCTAGCAGGCGTTCTGAGTTTTATGGATTTCTTTCTCTTGCAGAACCATTTGCAAGAGGAAGTTACATAGATCTAATAACCGAAAAGAACTTTGCGAGCTCCTTCCTCCCAGTGGCTTCCCATTACTCTCCATAAAATCCCACTTCCTTGGCCAGGCTTAACTACCCCTGTTGATCTCCTCCCACTGAAACCCCTGGACCCACCCTGTCCCTGGGCAACCCTGTCACTAAGGCAAGCTGTCACATGATGCTCCCACAGCCCACGGAGGCTGCTGCCGGCACTTCTGTGGGCCTTTGCTACTGATAGCACGCCATGCAACTGGGAAACGGGGCGGTGTATTTGCTAACTCTCCTTCCCATCCCCTCTTCTGAGTCCCCAGGGCAAAGCCTAGGGCAGGCTTTTTCTGAAGGGTTACCAAGGGTCCAGAATCCTTTGGGAAGGGAAGTTCAGCGTGGCGGGGGAGGGAAATCCTGACCGGCCCTGGAAGAGGCCACATTGCCAGGCCTTTGGGATCCCACACAGGGATTCTGATCGGCTTCCTCCAGCGCCTTCTGCCATTGGCCCTGCCACTTCCTCCACAGTGAGACCTCTGAGCATTTATCGTCCTTCAAGTTCAGTTCAACTGCTGAAAGGTTTGGAGAGAAAAACTGGAGACGAGTTAATGAATCCCTTTGTGCCTCCGTTTCCTCTTCTGTAAGCTGTGAAGAATAAGAGAACAGCTAGTACCAGGAGGGTTACTGTGAACATGAACTGAGTGACTATATGTGGAGTGTTTAGGGCCGCCTCACACTGCTCTAGTAAGTTACGGATGAGTGTGAGTTAACACAATTCCATTGCCTTACACTGCAGTGGGGGCCTCAGCACCAGTGAGGAATTGATACTTTTTCTCTAGTAATTTCTCTCTGCTGGCTCAGGATCCTTTTTTCTAAACTGGTGGGCCTTTGTATGAGACTCAATCCCTCCACATACAGATTGTCTGCAGTTTACCATGGCACAGGGCCGGAGTTCTCCCACTGTGCATGGTGGGATGTGACATGCTTATTCAGGGCCTAGTGAAACCGGAAAAGACACCGGCGTTCGGGCTGCCTGTCACTACCAAACCCAATGAGCAGAGACAGGGATTGAATCTCTACGGGCGCTTTATTCAGATGGCCAGGGATCTGAGAAGATGGCGGGTTCATACCCGAATAGACCATCTTAAATTCTATTTTAAAATGGCCCTTTTTATAAGGAGAACAAAGTGTAGGGAAGGGGATTGGAATTCAGAGAAAAGTTAATTGGATTAAAAAAAAAAAAAAAAAACTCCAGCATTCTCATCCTGGGCGGTGGTCATCTCTCCCTGGAGTACAGTGGCTCAGATATCATCCTGAATTGCTTGCAGTTCTCCTGAGGAGCAAAGGTGGAACTGCTTGTAGTCTCCTGGAGTCAGGGTGGGCCATGCCTTCAGTTCCTGGAACAAAGCTTTTACATGCATTGATTCCTCCGCTTATTAGCTATTACTTAAACTAAAATTTTCCAGCTCTTAAGTCCCCTATCCTTAGTACACGTTCTGTTCCTGAATGCGAGTGTGCACATGTGCACAGGGGCATTTAGAGCAAGGATAGAAACCCCTCATCTCAAAGGTGCCCATAGTTTTTAATAAGAGCACACATGATCTACGTGTTTGATTAAGAGTCTGAGATGTGACAGGGTCAGCGGGATGCTGGCTGTGGGCAGAGCTGGGAAGAATCCGGCCATGAAGATCCAGCATGGCTCATCGATGCCTTGGTGTGCATAGTAGTGGCTGAGAAACTTATCTTGCAGAAATGCATACTAGAGAGAAAGGCTGGGTTTCATTTTTTTTTTTTTTTAATCTTACCCCTTATCATTTAAAAATACTTAAATGTCTCACACCTTACAGGCCCAGAGTGAGGTCAGCCGTGTTTAGCAAAGACAGGGCAGCCTGCGAAGCTTGGGGAAAAAAATCAGATATCGCACAAATTGCAAGGAGGCCAATTTTCTGTAGCAGTCAGCCAGAGGGTGACCCAGGCAACAACACAGTCGGTAGCTTCAAAATGACTTCAACTTTATTTGTAGTCAAGGCTCTATCTGCGGATAGACAGCTGTAAGAAAGCTTTTTGGAGAAGTCAGAGCACAGAATGGAAGAAGGAAGTGCGCAGGACCCTCAGGGCGATGGGGGAGAGAAGGAGGTGCTCTGGGCAGCCAAGCAGAAAACCAGGAAGGACCTGAACCCGCCCTACCCTAGATGGGAAGTGTTTCATTCACAATCAATGTGATGCATTCCAGGCTGTACAAAAATAATGTCCTGTTTGCTCTTCTGCGAGACGAAAGAATTGGAGCATATAATCTCACGTGGCCTTTGTCTCTAGGATGGTAAGGATCTGTCTGTGATGACCGTCATTCTTAGTTCCCCTAAACATCACATTGCCAGTTCGGACTGTGAACAGGACTGATGAAGGGGCCGAGCTTGTTTGGCAGCTCTGGGGTACTCATGCTGACGAGGAAGCGGATTGAAACGGGGGTACCTACAAAGACGCCGCAAGGCAAGGCCATTCACGTAGGCAGCCAACGCTTCAGCTTCCCTCCCATATTCCAGGCACTGCACCAGGCCCTCGGAATGCAGATGAGACAGTCTGCCCAGAGCAGCCTTCTGAGTGGAGAAGAGATCAATACGAAATCCACCACTGGAAGCCCGTCCTCAGGCACGTGGCAATACCGAGGCCGGGCAGCCACACCAGCCCCAGGAGCGGCAGGTGGGGCTCAGAGCAGCGCCTCGTTTCTGAGCGAGGCGAGAGGATTGTAAGAGCTTTTCCTTGACTGACTGGCACAGGGGTGGCCCTTTTAAAACAAGCCAGACAGATGTTTCTATTTTAGGGAGCCCCTGGCCCGTGCCGGTTGAGTCTGCCAAATTTGTTTACGGACAGAAATGCCCAGGAGGGAAGAACTTGTGAGACTTTGGATGTGGAGGAAGCCCCTCAAAGGGGGCTCTGCCCCCTAAAGGGCGCCCCCAAGGGGCTGAACTGCTTTCCTTTTGGAAGAGGAAGACTCGGGCGGTAAGGGCACCGGAGGGTACGCGTCTGGGGTAATTTCAGAGCTTTCCCTCCTTGCCTGATGTGGCAACAAGGAGAGATCTGTTCGTTTTATTTATTTATTTTTCAATTTAAAAGATTTTTCTTTATTCCTCCCCCGCCCTTCTTGGCCACTCCGGTTAGGGTTTTCCATCTGACTCATAATTCCTTCCGAAAGTGGAGTGGCATTCATAAAAGTGGTGGTTGGGGGGCGGGGGCGGGGAGCCCCAGGGCGCCTTCACTACCTGCATTCCGGCTGAGCCCGGTGAGCGCGGCGGCCCCGGTGGGGAACCCGGCCTGCGCCGGGGACCGCGGCCACGAGCGCAGCGCCAGCGGCCGGAGCACGGTGACCGCGCGGCGGGGCAGCGGGTGCGGAGGGTCTGCGGCGGGCAGCGCTGCAGCAGCCTCGGCACCGCCCGCGGGCGCGAGTGTGCGCGGGAGTGGAGGCCGGCGTGCGGGCCGCGGGGGGCGTGCGCGCGGGAGGCGGGGCGGGGCTCGCCCCTCGCCGGCGCCCGCCGCCCCGCCGCTGCTCGCTCTCCGGCCGCCGCCAGCACCCCGGGCCCCCGCGGCCCTCGCTCCGGGCAGGGGAGGGAGAAAGTGAGACTCGGTGTCATCAGCATCCTTTGTCAGGAGGGAGGAAACTGGAATCCAGCGGCGGCGAGCGGCAGCTGGGCGGCCACATCTGGGAATGCAAAGCTGACCCCCTCCCCCTCCCCCGCCGCCTCCTCCCTCACCCAGGATCACTTCCGAAGCCACTTCGCCTTCAGCCCCTGCCTCGGCCAGAGGTTTCATTTTTAACTGAGTATTTAAGAAAGCTGGAAGCGTGCGAGGGGGTGGGGTGGGTGGAAATAGCGGCTGCTTCTTTTCCAGGGGTGGATTTCATGGGGATGTGTTCAAGGCAAGAGCGAATTCAGAAGGATATCGACGTCGTGGTCCAGAAGTCCAGAGCCGAGAAGGACTGCCTGTTTGCAGGTGAGTTATCGCCTCTCCGAGCCTCGGACCTTGCGCCTGGCCCCGGCCGCCCGCCGCCCCCTTCCCAGTTCGCAGACCGCGACGTGTGTGGCCGGGGGTGGGGGTGGGTCGCACGTCCCGGTTCCCGGTTCGTTCGGCAACAGCTGCTGCAGCGAGAGCGGGAGCCCAAAGGGGGAGGGGGCGCCAGCCGGTCCCCTTCCGCCCTCTCCCCGGTCTGGGGCAGCCAGCAGCCGCGGGGCAGAGCCCGGCCGGCCCGGCCGGGGGCCTTCGTTGTATTTGGAGCCCCCGGTGCCCTCCCGGAGCGCCCGAGCCCGCCGCCGGGCTTTCAGCAGCAGCGACCGAGCGGGGCGGCGGGACCCGGCGGATTTGCGCAACGGGCTGAGCGGCGGCGGCCGCCGGGAACCGAGCCCGCTGCGCTGCGCCGCGCTCGCCGGCTGCGCCGAGGCCCCGCGGGCAGCGTCGGGCCGACCTCCGGCTCCCGCGGGTCCGTCCGGGCCCCTCCGCCCGGAGGCGCGGGGCCCCGAGAGAGCGGGGCGCCCGGCGTGCCCGCGCCCGCCCGCGTCCCCTCCCGGCGGCCGCTCGCGTCCATTTTGCTCCCCCGGGAGCGCGATCGCGTTCGGCTCTCGCAGCCGCCGGCGCGGCGGGGGCGCTTCCGGCCGCCCCGACCGGGCTGTTCCCACCGTTGCCATGGCGCCCGGCACTTGTTGCGGGGGGGGGGGGGGGGGGCGGCGGGCGGCCTCCCGCGGCCGCCGGGGCATCCCTCCCCCGCGCGCCGGGGTCCCCGCGGCTCCCCGGCCCTCGCCACCCGCGGCCCGGCCCAGCCCGGTGGAGGCGCGCCCGGGGGCCGCCGGTGACCGCACTTTTCTGTTTCAGATTTCAGGTTCTCCGACTCCACCTTCACCTTCACCTACGTCGGCGGCCCCAAAAGGTATTTGTCTGGAGTTGCTTCATTTCCTGTTCACACGCTCGTGTTTCCTTTGTTCTGAGTAGGTTCCGTGTTCGGGTTTTTTTTTTTAACTCTTGTTTCTGCCCTTTCACCACATCCCCAGCCTGAGTGAGGTCCTCGGCTTTAAAAAGCAGAGGGGAAATCAATATGTGTGATCCGAGCATTTCTCAGGTCAGGCCCAGGCGGCGAGCGCCGGGCGGCGAGCAGCACCGCGCTCTGCACGTTCGAGCCGTAGTTCGCTCTCGGGCCTTCGGGGCTGACGCGGCCGAGCGGTGCAAACCCCGAGCTCGGGTGTGAAGTGCGATGCACGGACGTAGGATGCCCCACAGCCCCGGGCTGGGTCGCAGGGAATGCTTTTCCTGGTGAGTTGCTGCTCCATCTTTCCACGGTTGACCTAAACGTACAGTCTGCCAGTTCTCCATACTTCTTGTTTTTGGAAGGATAGTGCTTTTAGTTTTCCCGTTTAGGTGCCCGGGAGCGTTTGGAAGTTACCTGTCGCTGGAGCGGAGGGCTCGTTTCTTGAGGGGGGGTGGCGTGCACACGTCAGTACTAAGTCGTTCACAGTGTGAAAGGAGACCAAGTGCAAGTTTGCATTTAGGAGGCAGACTTAAAGGGAAAGGTGGCCATTAAAACACGCCTCGCTGTCGTCACTTGTTAAGTTAGGATGTTCTTCCCGGCGGCCCCCCTTTCTGGACACGGTGGCTTAAAACTGGAGGAGCGGGCCCCCCACGTCTGAGAGCGGTCAGAGGCCTCTCCTTGCCCCGAGGACTTCGTGTTCAGTGTCGTTGACCGCATTCCAAAATACCTCTTAGCTGATGGAAACGGGTATGAACCTACACGTTGCAAAAGAAGCTTTCTTCTGTAAATACATTTTTAAAAAGCTTGGAGTTAATGTGAATCGTTAAAGTACTTAGGGTCTGCGCTGCAGTCCACATCTAAAAGGAGCTTTAATTAAAATAGTCCTTGGGTTTCCCATGTGGACAGTGTGTCTAAGCCTCAGGATTGGGTGTGTGTGTGTGTGTGTGGTCTTTTTATTGTGTAGTTTTTTTAGTTTTTACTTTTTATTGAATTTATTGGGGGCGACATTGGTTAATAAAATTATATAGGTTTCAGGTGTACAATTCTATCATTCACCATCACTATATTGTATTGTGTGTTCACTACCCCAAGAAGGATTGGTATATTAATTTGATTTACCAGTTGAAAGTATAACATATCATATGTCCTTATTGGGAGAGAATAAAATGATAGTACTTCTTAATTTACCATCATCTTTGTAATTATGAATAAAAAGAGTAATTAAATTAGAGAAGATTCAACTAAATTAACACTGCTCCTGCACTTATTATCCAGAGGATGTTGGTATATGAATGATGCCTTCTTAGGTTATTTTACCAGTTAAAATACAAGCATACCTCTGATAGGCTGTGGGTTTGGTTCCAAATCACTGAAATAAAGTGAATATCGCAGTAAAGCTAATCACAGGAATATTTGGGTTTCCCAGTGCATATAAAAGTTACGTTTACACTATACCATAGCCGATGAAGCGTGCAGTGGCATTATGTCTAAAACACAATGTATCTGCCTTAATTTAAAAAATACCCTATTGCTAAAATGATGTAAACCCTCATCTGAGCCTTCAGCAAGTCCTTATTTTTTTGGTTGGTGGAGGGTCTTACTTTCAATCTGTAAAAATCGCAAGATCGGGGAGTGCACGGAGCCGAGGCGTGCCCACATGCCTCGTGTTGAAGGCGTTCCTGGTGGGAGTGGCAGCTGTCGTTCAGCTGGTGGGGGGTGTGGGCCGAGAGGACCGTGGGTACGCCTCTCAGCCCGCTGGCTTCATGGCTTTCAGTCAGATGCCTGAGCCCCGCTTGCCTCGGTACAGAGAGAGCAGGGTTGCTTTTAAAGTGAGGGGTGTTTGCTCTTCTCTGCCGTCCTATGAAGGGCCCTTGCTTTCTTTTGTCCCGGACTGAAACACCTGGGATGGGCCTGGGGCGTCCACGTGGAAAGGCCTGTTAAAGAAGAAAGGTGATCGGTGCCGCCGGTGACCCCGCGGCCGTGTCTTCCCAGACGCTGGCTCTGCCGAGCGGGTCTGTGTGCGAAGTCGTTCAGGGGCGGCAGAGTCGATCCCTCGGTGGTAACAAACCCTTTCGGGGCTCGTAGCAGAGAAGGCATCTTTTCCCTGAAACTAAAAATATAAAAAATATTGTTCAGCTACATTTGAGTCCATATTTATAATGCCTTTCTCATTGCGCTGTGTCTGTAGAGCACTTAAAATTAAAGTCTTGCTCCCTTTTTATTTAACGTGCTTATCAACTTATAATTCAGTTAGCAGTGCCGTTTCAGGTAAATGAGACTTCACCATTAAAGGAATTTTAGGGTGAGATAGTACGTGTTTCTCTTGGATTTTATTTAACTTTCATCTAAACCATTGAGAACGTACTTCAAGAATAATGTTCAATTCAGGTTGTATGTTGGTGAAACTTAATATACCATTGCCTTTCTGATGCTCTCCAAGAATGAGTTCCACTTTGTTCTAAAGGCAGAGATTGATCTTACATATTCCTATTCAAAAAAAGAAGAAATACTGAGAATTTTTTTTACATGTCGTTTTTGAGTTTCTGTGGGTTAAGAGGAAATGCCGAGAGCCAACCATGTCCAGCCTGGCTGGTGGCCTCGGTAAATTGGCCTTTTGTGGGGAGGTTGTTGGTTTATTCTGACTTTAGGAGGACCAAGAGGGAGCAGACAGTCAGCTGGAACACTGAGTTCATCGAGTTTCCCCTCAGGGGAAGGCTCATGGAATTATTTTATTCTCACCTCGGGATGTGCAAAGCGAGGCTGCGAGTGTCAGGAGCGTGCCCGGGCCGGCTCGGTGAAATGAGGAAGCTGCCGCGTGTGGCCTGTGCTGTCTGGCCAGGGACCTGTGCTCCTTCCTCTACACGGGGTCCTCAGCCCCTGAGCACCGGGCACCTTCCCATCACCAAATGAGGCAGATGCGTACTTGAGAGGGGACTTTCAGTGTCATCTGACTGAGAAACGATGCGATGAGAAAGGGAGTGTTAAGGGTTATGAATTTGGTTATTAATGCCATCTACATGTGCTTGAAAACTACGTCTGGCAATGGTCTCTGTGACACCTCTGATTCCTGGACTCCTGGGTAACTCCAGAGCTGCCAGGGGCCAGGGCCTGCCATGGGCTCCCGCCCAGGGCTGTCCCCCGGTTTCAGGGGTGTCCCAAACCCGTAAACCAGGGGCCTCCGCTGTGCGCAGTTTGTGAGTTGAGGCTAACGTTGTTCCTTCCCTGAGCTGTCGTGCTGGTGGTCTCCTGCCTTGTCCTTTGTCTCTTGTTATTGGCCGTGAACTCATTAAGACCGCAGAGGTTAGGAATTCTGGCCCTTCGTCTCACCTTCAGGGAGACCTGCAGTTACTGGTGGAGGAAACTAAAGGGATCAAGTGGGTGGTGACAGCTACTGAGGAGGTGGGACCAGGAGAGCAGGATGAACCTCCTGCCTCCCCACCCCTCCCTGGCCTGGCCTGGCCCAACCCCTGTGGAGTTCATACACAAATAGTGGTTATTTATTGTAAAAAGAAATAGAGAAAGAGATAAACCAAAAAGATGATCTCTCCATCTTTTGTTAATGTTTACAATGTATTCTTTCAAAATTTTTATCTGTCTATATGCCTGTAAGATATATGTGTCCAGGTACTGTATGATTTCACTCATATGTGGACTCTAATGAACAAACTGAACTAACAGGGGAATTGGGGACAGGCTCCTAGATGGAGAGAGGATGACAGCTCGGGGGGGTGGGCAGGTCAGGGGCTGGAGGGACTGAGCAAACAGGGAAAATGACTCGTGGTCGCAGACAGCAGTGTGGTGATTGCTGCGGGGAGGGAGGTATAAGGGGACTAAATGGCACTGGGAAAAAATAGAATGAAGATTAAATTTAAGAAAAGATATATGTCTAAAGACTGTATTATATTCTTTTGAGATCTCACAGCTTGTCACCCAAGCACACAACAGTGTCTTTCTTTTGGACAGGCTAGGAGAATAAAGAAATGTTTATTAAATTGGGAGTTTTTCCAGTCCAGGGATGTGACTCTGTGTAAAGAATCTAATATTTGTATTAGAAATGGTTCATACATTAGGAATCTAATACTGGCCAGGCGTCCTGAGTTGCCAGCACAGGTGCCCCCTTCGCTGCACAAAAAGAGAGCCTTTCCCCGTGGTTGGGGTGAAAGGGCGTGGTTTGAAGTGCACCCTTGCTTTAGGAGCCGGTGTTCATCCACCTGTTCCGGAGCATCGACTGGGCCACAGCAGTGGTGCTGCTCTGCAGTCCCTCACATCTTGGACACGCACACTGAGGTCTGCCGCCTCCTCCCTCCCCTGGGCCTTGCACGTGTACCCTACATGTCCCCTCCCCCTCTCAGTCCCAGTCAGCCGGCCCTGCCCAGACCTCCCTGCGCCCAGTTCCCCTCTGAGAAGCCTTGCTGGGTGGGGTAGCCTCTCCCCTGCCTAGTTCCACCAGGTGTTTCGAAAGCCATTCTGTCACAATGTATCGTTAGCACCTGTTCACTGAGTATCTTTTGGAAGGTGGAGGCAGGGCTCTCATGCTCAGTGCAGTTTGCCCAGCCCTGGCTCTCTGCCCCCCACAATGCATTTTCTCTGTAAGTAGATGTTGAACGAATTACTAAATCAACGAATTACAGAAGTTGCCTGGCCGGAGTTGCAAGCCTTGTTCTCTGGGTCACATGCTCACATGATTTCTGGGGACAGACAGACCAAGGCAGTTGTTTAGGATAATAGTTATGGGAACTGTGGCAAACTGGAGAGTTTGGACTCGAAAAGTTTTTAATTCAATTTTAAAGAATGAACAGCACTCTGGTGGTCAAGTAGATTTTATTGGGGGCGGGGGTGAGGGATAATCCCGGGCTCCCCAGGGTGTAATGTCTTACTCAGGGGAGGCCGTGAGAAACGGTCTACTTGATTGCCAAGTGCAATTGTTTTCCTTTGACTGTTGGAAAGGAGAAGTGGCCTGGCCTGCAGGAGTTGGGGTGGGGGATGAGAGGTCTCCCCTCCTCTCAAAAAGAGTCATCAGTTTTCATTAGGAAAGAAGCACATGCTCATTCTAGAAGTCTGGAACTAGGCAATTACTTTGAAACCGTCAGGTGCTCTTTAAGGTTTCAGAACAAAAAGAAGGCTCGGTTTTATACATTAAAATTTAGTTGGTTTTTCCTGTCAGTGGGTTCTTGCCATTATAATTTTGTTACGTTAATTATTATCCAAAACGATGACTTAAAAAAAATATGTCCATTGGAGCCCTGGGGACCCCCCTGGAAAGCTGGGTGCCGGGTGGGAGGGAGTGTCGAGGAAGCCGAATGGGGAACATCGGTGCTCCAGTGGCCCTTTCTCAGTGACGGCCCCTCTGGGTCTGTTGTGTGTAAAATTTTCTTTGAAAAAGGTTTTGTTGTTAAATGATGTTTAAAACCACTGACCTAAAATAATCACCAAATTTAACAGAGGTATAACTTTATGGAAGTGTCTATGTTGACGAAATGTGTAAACTCCATTTATTTCACGGATTAAGATAATACTTCCCATTGTGTTTACTGGGCACACTCTCTGGTGTCCTTTTTGCCTGCTTGACAACCTGCGTTTGCAACCAAGACGAGTAGGTATTTTGTTTTACATTTCATGGTGACAGAGACTGAGGCCTGGGTGATTGAAGTGACTCCCCATTACTGAGAAGCAGTAGACTGCAGCGTGAGTCTGTGTTCCTGGGACGGTTACAGAGCACTGGTTGACCGGGGAGGTTGGGAGTGTTTCGGGGTGAGGACGGGCAGCTGAGGGATGTCTGCCAGGCCGGTACCGAAAACCTGCTGGTCGGCATGTGGGGTGCCTGAGCCCAGGGCTGAGCAGGCATAGTCAGGAAATTATGTACATTGGCTGTGCAGTCCTTGTGCAATATCGGGCCAATCCGTTGAAATTTCCTGTCATTGCTCTCTGCAGCATTAAAAAAAGAAAAACGCAGTGAAATTTCATCAGTCCTAAACATAGTTTGTAATTCCCTGCACAGATTTGCTTTGGGATAGACTGCACCGTAGTAGACAAATCTTGCTTTTTAAGGGAGCTGCCACCGACTTACTGTGACATTTTAGTCCAGTTATTGGCATCTAAGCTTTCTCTTTTTCACTCTCTAAATTTCTGAAATCCCATCTGCCACGCGTCCCAGGAAAGACTAAGAAGTAACGCTTTTATTGACTGTGCTTGTCATTCTATCTTATTGTATCACATTGTAAGTGGCTGGTTCAGTCATCTCACAGTTCAATCCACTGCATTAAACCAGCCCATCCTCTTCTCTAGAAGCTTCTCTTCCCGGCCTTTCCCTGGTTAGTATCGCATCCCCTGAGCCAGGCGCAGGGCTTGCAGCCTCAGGTTTCCTGTCCCACCTTTTCCATCTCTTCTGAAGCCCCACTGACTTCCGTGGAAATCATCGTCATCCCTCCACCTGCCCAATTACTGTAACCCAGTGTCTTTCCATTTTTGATTGACAGCTCCTCACCTGCCAGTTTATTCGTATTTCTGAACTCTTTAAGCCCTAATTCATTCGGAGCATTTATCTGCCCGGAAAGTTGCAAATGTGACCCCAGTTTCCTCTCTCCCACATTCAAACCCTTATTCCTGGCTCTCAGGAACCACCTTCCCCAGCCTTGCCTTTGCATCTTTCAGGCTTCCGAACACCACCTCGCTCCTCTTTGTTTAGCGACCTCCTCCTCGGTCTGCTCAGCAGCACTTTGTATAATTCAGTGCAATAAGCATACACAGTCCTTCAAGGTTCATTGATTGATAACATCTGTGTCACATAATACACTTGGTTTTGGATATTAAGATCATGGCTTTATGATTACAAAGACAAGTTCATTGACACTTGCCTTTGACCGCAAGTGACATCTCTGTGAAATTCTGTGACGGGTTTATGCTCAAGAAGAGGGTCCAGTGAGACGGTGCACGGAAGAAGGTGAGGATGAGGAAAACCTGCGGGGGGATCGGAGGATCCGTGGCAGAACAACGGCAGTGAACCCGGAGTGGAGTTTGTTTACACATCAGTGGCATCCTTGCTTGTGGCTGACACCTTCTTGGTGTAGTAAATGGAGGGTGACGAGTCAATCAGTGTTAAATTTGAGAGGGAGGCTCACTCAAACCGCCGTGCGGTCCGATCCCTTTTCCCTGAGAAGAAATTAGTGGGCAGGAAGATGGAAGCCAGCTGCCGGCTGTCTTCCCCCAAGACGGTTTCTTTCTGAACATTTTGGGATGTAAATTGGATTTCCTGATGGCCTGACAGTGTTCTTAGGATTTGCCAGCCATCTCTGCAGTGCTGGAGTTATTTGGATTTTCATCGTTGTTTTGCTTAAAAAACAAGTAGAGGTTATTATCCAAGAATCACTTTAGAGAATATTTTTGAATTCGAAGTATGGAATTGAACCAGAGACTAGTAGCTACTATACATTTGTTAGGCTTTCACATTTATGAAGGAAAAAAAGTTAAGACAAAATCAGAAAAGAAATATTACTACTAGCGCTGGCTGGGTAGCTCAGTTTGGTTAGAGCGTTGTCCTGATAACACCAAGTTGTGGGTTTGATCCCTGGTCGTGGCACATACAAGAATCAACCAATGGCCCTGGCTGGTGTAGCTCAGTGGATTGAGCGTGGGCTGGGATCCAAAGGGTCCCGGTTTGATTCCCAGTCAGGGCACATGCCTGGGTTGCAGGCCAGGTCCCCAGGGGGGCCACGTGAGAGGCAACCATACATTGCTGTTTCTCTCCCTCTCTTTCTCCCTCCCTTCCCTTCTCTCTAAAAATAAATAAATAAAATCTTAAAAAAAAAATCAGCCAATGAATACATGAATAAGTAGAGCAACAAATTGATTTTTTCTCTCCCTGTCTCTCCCCTCCGTCCCCATTCCTTTCCTCTCTCTCAAATCAATCAATAAAAAAAGTGCTATTATTACTGACAGAGCTGTGTGAAAGAATAAGGCAAGTATAAAATAAATTTTCTGTTTAAAGACCAGAACTCATTCCTAGCAGAGTGCCTAGAATATAATGAATATTTCTTAGTATTTCTTAAATGCTATTTAATTAGATGTTAGGTATGTGGCCAAACATGTCTGGGAAATGCTTAGTTAAACAATCTTAAGCAGTTTTAAGGTTCAGCTTTTGGAGCCTTTTGTACATCACCGTGCAGCATGCATATCCAAGAGGTGAATGAAGTGTGCAGGGTTTCAGACTGATTGGATCACGGATCTGGAACATCTTGAGCGAGTTGTTCTGTGGAACACGCTCTGGCAAACTCCGAGTCTTACTCCTTAAAAATAGTTTCTGGATAAACAGTGCGCTGTAACGGAAGTGGGAATTGCCGACTCACATTGGGCCCTGAGAAATGTATTTTCAGTGATTTTTATAGAGCTTGCTTTATGACAAGAAAAGCTTCAGTGAAAGGCGTTTGGCATCACCTGCCACTCACTCCTCTATGTGAGGATGCATTTGTGTGGGTCTCTCTTCTGCAGTGTTGAGTCCCGTCCTGATGAGGGCTCTCGACGGTGCTGACTTACCCTCAGCCTGTGAGGCCAGCAGGTGCTCTGGGAACAGGTCTCGAAACCAGCCTCGCAAAGAAGCGTTAGCGACGCATAATGATTCCGAGCGGTGGGAGTGGTCCTCCTGTCCTCCGCGGATCTGTCACCTGGCCCGCAGGAGAGCTTGCTAGGGAGCAGTCTTGGATGGAGCGTACTTTTCGAGACGTTCGTGGTGAGGGAGATCTGGAATTTATCTAAATGTTTCATTTCTTTGATAAAGAGCTTTTCGAAAATCAACGACAGTGTCTCTTTTTGTAAAACTATGCTCCCATTTGGAGTTTTAAAACCTCTCCAGAACTTTTTCAACATTAGCCAGCAGGCAGACGCCCCACCCCCCACCCCCACCCGTGAAGGCACGGTGAGTCTTTAAACCCGAGGAGGCCACAGGTTCACCTGGGGCCCACACCAGTGGAGAAGGAAGCCTCCGCTTGGAAGTGCACCCCTGTGGACACAGGGCCTGGTAGGCACTTAAAATGATGCACAGTCTCGGCAGATGCATCCCGTGTGCGGATGCTCTGTGGCTTTGGTGGTTTGGCGGAGGCAGTAGAACGTCACGCGCACTGAGGATCTGGTCAGCTCTGGGGATCTCGTCTGGAAATCAGTGTGCAAAATCTGAACTGAGTGGATGCGCGAGTGTGATAATGCCTCTGCTGGTCTGTCTGTGTCCATGGCATTGATCTTCAGAGCAAAGTCTTAGACACTGGCATGCGAGCGGGAGACCTGAGCAGGTGCTAGAATCTGCTTCCTACATGAAAGCGGGGGCGGTCCTCGTTTCTCATTAAAATGCACCCCAGCCAGAAGGGCAGGGAAAGGTAGGCCCTCCGGCCGAGAAGCGGCCGTTGCTTTATTATTACTGCAGGGTTTGATAGGATTTCTCAGTGAATGGTCAGGTTCATTTTTAGTGAACTAAGAAGTTCAAATAATTCACCATGAATTGAATTCTCTCTTGAGTCTCTTTGCGGCAGCCCCTCTTTATGGGAGAACTGGCCTCGAATGGTGATTTCAGTGAGTTTCAATTAAGTGATTTCAAGGAGAGTTGCATGTTCTTGGCTGAATTTGGCCCCAAAATGATGAAACTTGTGCCAAGAAAGACTTCAACCTTGGTTTTTTATTTGAAATCATACCAGTTTGATTTAATAGGAGCTTTCCGTGTTGACTTCCTATGTCATTTATTTAAAATTTGCAGTATCCTTAATTTTCGAGGTCCAGGACAGACAAAATTCTTCCCTGCGGTGGGTGATTAGCAGGGAAAAATCTACTGAGGGAAGTATTTTCACCAAAGGTTTTTTAAAACGGGGGAATGCTGACATGTCTAGCCTTTGGGGTACATTCTGGGAAATGTTGCATTTCAAATGTACTTTGAAATCAAAATGCAGGCGCTTAACACCACACAGCTGTTAGTTAGGAAGGCCCAAGTCCAGGGCACCGAGGATGCCAAGTGCTGGGGAGGGGGAGGGGGAGCAGGACCTGCGTGGCTGATAGGAATGCAGGGGGTAGACAGTTTGGGCCGTTTCTTACAGAAGCAGGCATGCTCTTACCACGTGATCCAGCATTCATGCTCCTTGGTACCTACCCAGAGGAGTTGAAAACTTACACCCACAGAAATCCCTCACAAGATGTTCGTAGCAGTTTCATTCAAAATTGCCAAAAGCTGGAAGCAACCACGATGTCCTTCAGGAGGTGAATGGGTGAATGGGGGCTGTGGTCCATCCAGACGGTGGCAAGTTATTCAGCGCTAAAAAGGAATGAGCTGTCAAGCCGTAAAAAGACATGGAGGAACCTTACGTGCTCATTACTAAGTGATAGAAGCCAATCCGAGAACGCTACCCACCGTGTGGTTGCAGCTGTGTGGCGTTCTGGAAAACACAAAACTAGAGAAAGCAAGATCATCAGCAGTTGCTTGGGGCTAGGAGGAGCGGGGGATGAATAGGCAGAGCACAGAGAATTTTGGGGGCCATTGGAACTATTGTGTATGATACCGTAGTGGGTGGGTACGTGTTGTTACGCATTTGTCCAAACCCATTCACTGACCAACACTAGGGAAGGAAAACTAGAGAGTCGTGGTGATGCTGGCCTGTCACTGTAGGTTAATCGTTGGTAACAAATGCACCTCTCTGGTGGGGAGGGTGGTAACAGGGCAGGCAGTGCGTGCGGGCGGGTGGAGAGGGTATACGGGAAAGTCTGCACATTCTGCTCAGTTTTGCTGTGAGCCTGAAACTGCTGTAAAGAATAAGCCCTGTTGAAAAAAAATAGCCAGGAAGAGAGGCAGGTGTTTACCAAGACTTTTTCAATTTCTCAATGAAGATTCTTATCTACAGAAAGTTTGAGGACTTCTTAAATACACGTGCCTTGGAACAAGCTGATGGCTGCCAGATGGGAAGGCGGTGAGGGCTGGGGAGGGAAGGAGAAGCGATTGAAAAGTACAAGCTGCCAGTTGTGGAAACAGTCACGGGGACATGAAGTGCAGCGCCAGGAGGAGAGTCAGGATGCAGGGTCGGCAGAAGTGAGCAAGGCTTGCCTGAGTGTGGTTGGGCAGGTGCGCGCATGTCTCACACGAGAGGGACAGCAGTGTGAACACTTCGCCTAAAATGCCGTGTGGTGTGCTTGAGGGTGATCTTGTTATATCGCACAATTACATGCTGACGATTTTGTAATAAAGCATTTTGTGATTAAAAGAAGGGGCGTTATTTGTGCCGGACCCTGTAATAACTGGTGTCAGATGGGCAGCAGACTTACTACTGGGGGGGTCGCTTTGTAAGGTGCATGGATCTCTAATACTGTGTCGTATGCCTCAGGCTAACACAACATTGTAGGTCGACTGAAGATGAAAAGATTCTGAAAAGGTGCCTTACCAGGGGTAACCGAGATTGCAGTTTTAGCCTGTAGCTATTTACATAGAAGAACATCACAATTTTAAATGAGAAATCTACTAATTTTATTGAAATACAGATTATAAAACTAAAGAGGAATTGTTTAGTATTTCAAGAAATACTAATAACTATCACACAAATTCTATGCCTGTAAATTTCCTAGTCGCTGCAGAAACACAGCATTTAACACCAGTGCACTTTTCAAATACAACCAATGGGAGTTGGCGCTACCAGATATTTCTGGGGCTGCAAACTGAGCTTAAAGGTAAAATATATTTGAGACATTTTTCTCTCGCACGCGTATGGACGCAAACCTGCAAAACCTTGAAAGTACTACGAATTTCAGGGTTTCTTCCTAAACATACAAAGATGACATCATGCATGAAGACATGAAGGAAGGAGTGCCTCTTTCTCTGACACGCACAAACTACACACGCAGGCCCGTACCCACTGTTGGCGGAGGCGGGAAGCACTGAGATTAAGTTACTCTGGGAATTGATTTTTGTCAGGTGGGGAGGGGGCAGCAGGCAGGGAGCGGTGTATAAGCTTAGGAGCTTCTGACCTAAGTTCTACTGCGTTTACAGCCCCACAGAAATACCCAAAATTCTGAATGCGTAGATGTTGGACAGTATTTACAGATTCATTACAGTCTAAACATTTTTCAAGGTGGATGAAATGGCGTTTTAATATTTTCCAAAGAACATAGGGCAGATGTTGGTTAGGTTATAAAATTATTTTAAAAATTCTTTACGACCCTGTCACATTACTGCATGGTATAGCAGAATGGACAGATTGATAGTATTTCTTTTAAAAACCAGCCGGTCACACGGTTTATCCTCTGTGAGTCTTGATTTTATCATCTCTGAAGTGGCGGTAGTGATATTGCAGGGATTCAGGACTGAATTAGATAACAGGCTCGGAAGGGGCTCCTGGAGACTACTGTGGAAGGCATCACAGGACTCAGAAAACTGCTATGTTCACTGTTATAGTTTGTTACAACAAAAGAACACGGATTAAAATCAGCAAAGGGCAACGGCTCATCGGGCACGGTCCAGGAGGAACCAGGCGCAGGTTTCCTGGTGGCTTGTCATTAGTGCCATGTGGATCTCTTATTTTCCCAGCAGTGACATGTGACAGCACGTAGGACGCCAGCTGGGGTGCTCACACGAACCTTGGTCTCCAGAGTTTTTATTGGGGGCCGGTCAGTCACACACACACACATGCACACGCACACACATGCACGCATGCACACTGTACCTCCGTGACTGAACTCAGCCTCTCAGGCTCCGGCCTTCCAGAGCCAAGACAGATGTTCAGTGTAAATCACATTGGTTAGCATTAACCGTCTTAGCGACCAGGGGCTGCGTGGCCCAGGACCTGAGGCCCTTAAGTCAGGCAGGATATCCCAAGGGCTCAGGGCTCATTTCCTGGGAACTGGCCAAGGGCCGGTCTTGAAGGCAGGCCTTCCTGGGGGATGGGCAGGGTGGGAGCCGCCAGGGCCCGAGGTGACCCTCTCCTGCACCTGCTGGCAGGGTCCGACCTGGCAGAGAAGGCTGTGCGTGACGTCATCATGCACAGCTGATTCTGATTCCTTGGGTTCGGACCCCCGGAGCAGGCAGAATAAGGACGCAAAAAGATGTCCATTGTCTGGGAGGACAACTGCCCTACTTGATTTGGAAATACAAATTTTTCTCAATTTGAAAAGGTATCCATTTACAGGATGCACGTTCATTGAATAACAACTTCTAATAAACACTATATTAAATGTACACAGAAGTTAAAGTGATAGCATGCATTCGTTCGCACAATTGCGTGCTGCCTGTTTCCAGTGTCACGAAGATCAAGCGTCAGTGTTTGCTCTTCTGAGTGAGCCCCCTGCCCCCAGCCTCCCTCTGGGCCATTGTCAGGTCACCACAGCGTTCCGGGGACATTGCCTTCCCTCTGCCACGTTCTGGGTGCCTGCGCTTCACCCATCCCTTTAGAACAGTTAGATTTTTTTTTTTTTTAATTTGAAAAATGATAGGTTTTGGTCTGTATTTCTCATCTGCTTACCCTTGTCTTTTTTCCCCTTCCTTAAGTTGAACTGTGGCATGGTGAGAACTAAGCCTCTCTGGTCTCTGGGCCACCGGAGCCTGTCCCTGGGCAGGTCCCTCACGTCACGCCAGCTTCCCCCACCCGTAGACGGTCTTCACGGTTCGGGAGCATCTGTCAGTTCCTGCTGACTTTTCTCACACTGTCTGACATACAATAACCCTCTCCCTAGGAGGACAGATCTCTTTAGTTCATGGCTGCGTCCTCACCTGACCCAGCAGGCCGGTGGTGGTTCCGACGCAGGTGACGCAGGGGTGGCACTCAAAGGAAGTGAATGTTCTTGTGAGGGCCGAGGGCCCCTTTGGCTGACACTGGCAGATGACTGGTACCTCCCCCGCCCCCGTGGTGGCTGATTTGCTGGGCAGGAGTCGCTCCTTGTCTGGGGGTGGGGGTGGGGGTGGTCTGAGACCACCAGTGGACGTCAGAATCGTGGGGGCACCGCGCCCTCTGTGTGCTGCACTCTCTCCCACACGTACGTTTTGAGGTGCAGCAGCCGAACCAGCACGGCTTTCTTTTCCCTTCCCCAGTTCACAGATGGAGGGTTTGTTCTGACCACAGACCTCGGCAACCTCAGCATTCAGTTTTCTCTCTTTCTGTATGAAGTCGAGACCTTGAACCATGACACTTAAAGGAAGCACTTTATGGATCCTCTTCGGCATATTTGAATTGCCAGAATCACTACTCTTGTGCTTTGGGACCATTACTCAGTAAGGTGAGGGTGACTTGAATACACACAGAGATACTGTGAGGGTGACCAATGACTGATTTGGCTGCTAAGTGACTGACGGGTGGGGAGTGTGTGTGGCAGGGAGACACTGGACGAAGGGAGGATTCAGGTCCCTGGCTGGACTGAGCAGGACCCCGTGAGATTTCATCCCACTTCTCAGAACAGCGTGCAATTGGAATCTTATGAATTGTTTATTTCTAGAATTTTCCATGTAATATTTTTGGACCATGGTTGACCGCTGGTAACTAAAACTGCAGATAAGGGAGGGGGGACTATATTTTAGAGATGTGAGTAGAGCACACGGGTTTTGTTATGAAGAAAATTCTGTAGTTGAACAAAGGCTTACTGAACAACTAACATGGAACAGCCAAAAGGGGCAACTCGTAAGGGATGGACGAAGAATTCTATACCCTCCTTCTACGCTGCCCCCTCAGCCTTTGCCTCAGTTGGTGCTGAGCCAGTTTCTCATTTCCCCCACATCAGAGGTATCCAGAGAAGCTGTTGAAAGGAAAACGCTTCTGGAACAACTTTGTGCATACTGATAGCCTGATTGCCTCAACATTTACATTTTTAATTAAAGTGTCTGTTTGATCATTTAAATTAACTTGAGATTTTGTGGGAAAGGGTATATTGGGACTGGATGTGCATCGTTAGGCTTGCCACTTAGCTGCCCTCATTACCCTGGGCCAGTGCCCTGAACTCGTCGTTTTCCCAGCTTCCTGCCTCCCCCCTCCTACCTCTGCGCTCTCTGCAAGCCCCGGCGTTTTCACGGGGATGCTCCTGCTGTCGGAGCTGCGACGACAGACGAGGAGACGGGAACGGAGAGCGAGTCTGGAGGTCCTTTGTGAACCGTCTGTGTTCTCACTGTCCATCCGTCCCTGTGTCCGCATGTCTGTTTACAGTATATAGTATATATACACACATCTGTGGTTTTAATAGAGCAGCTGTTACACCGTTCACTGGCGAGGAAATACTGACTGACAAATCAGTTGACTCTTCCCCTGTAAGTTTTCTTTGCGCTCGGTCTCAGAAACCGTCTTTCACTGTTTCATGCCTTCCTGTCGCACATGCCTGTGACTCGGACTCCCCCTTTGTAAGGGACAGTCTCCACACCATGTTGGAAGCCGTGGGGTGAGAGGACAGAATTATAAAGTCAGATTTAAATAAGAAAGTAAAATTTTGATATATTTGGCACAGTTCCCTTAGCCCAGTCCCCTTTGTTGGGGCCTGAGGACATGGCTGAATGCCAGAAAAGCCACGCGTTGCTATTCAAACAAAGAAGGAAGAATTATTTTTGGTTTTCTACTTGAAAGAAGCACACAGATACATTAGGTGTATTAGAAATTTTGCAAATGGTTAAAATTTTATAAAAGGTTGAATTTTATCTTTTTACTGAGTTCAAAAGATAGACCTTAGTTTCCTTCATTAACTTACATAGATAACTTCCCTAATAATAGAGCACAAGTGAATTTTTTAGTTCCAGCTAAAAAGTATATGTATTACCACAGACATAAAAATAGAAGAATCATAAATATATCTGATCCCATTAGAAAATAATTACTTTTGCTTAAAATTTTAAGTAAGACTTTAACTATCTTGCTGCATTTAAAAAAATTGTTTCAGTAAAATACTGTTGAGCAATTGAGGTTTGTTTCTTCAGTGTCTGCAAGTTCTTTTGGTCTTAAAAATTAAGTGAGTTTGGCTTTTAGTCCAGTTCGTTCATTCTGGAAGGTCTGCGGGGTCACTATCTATGAAGCAGGGGTTATTTAATCATCCTGGAGGTGGATGGTCATTGCTAAGCACCTGTTAGATCCTGTTTTCTTAAGATGAGAGGTGATTCCCTTGGGAAGCTGGAAAGGAGAGATGGGGACCATTCCTCTTTAATATCTATAGCAGCAAGTTCACGGGTTCTTTATTTTGATAGCCCTAAATTGCATTTAAGAGCTTCATGTAAAATTTAGTTCCAGTTTCTATTAGTTGTGAAGCAGTTAATCCAAAATAAAGTCCTTGCGTTGAAGTTGTAGCAGAGACTCAAGAGCCAGAGCAGAGCTGCTTTCAGCGGGAAGTTCTTTGAACACCTAGTAGAGGGTCAGTGTACAAAAGCCAGCTCTTCCGTGCGATCATCGAGGGGGACAGTCCCCGTGTTTCCTGTGGCCTGGTGGAAGGGCGCCCCAACCCTAGCCTCTGCCTCCCACAGCCGGTTCTTCTTTTCCAAGTGATGTCATTGGAAACCGCATCACCAGGCTCGTTTGAATCCTGTTTAGCATGACACTGGCTTTGTTCTGGGACCTGACTTGGCCTTGTGACATTTCTTGATGGTTTAAAAGTATTTTGTATGTTTTGTTTTCTTCCGTGCTTCATTTTATGGTTATTATTCCAGATCCTCTGATGTAGAGCTTTGGCATGAACAGTATAAGTGTTGCAGGTGGTACCCGTTTGGCACACAGGCGGATGGCGGTGTCTAGGTGGTTGGGATTTTGCTGTGTGATCAAGGCTGTGCCATTGGGAACTTGTTTTCCCAATATCAGTATGTTGTCTGCATCACCAAGATCGGAGCCGAGCATAACTGAATGGATTGCTGGGGGGTGGGGGGTGGCTGTAGCTAACATTTGAGGTCACTTCCTTTGCTTGTAAATTGCTCGTTGGATTGGAATAGGAATAAAAAGATTTTCCACCCAGAATATGGAAGTAACATTTTTGTTAAACTAAATTTTAGTGAAATCACCTGGGTATATTTATAGTCCCTTCACATTTTCACGTGCTCACATTAATTCGACATTCTGGAAGGGGAGTACAGACTGGCGCTCACTGGGATCGCCCCCTTGTTGCTTCAGGAGTGTGGACGTGTGGTCTTTTAAATACCAGCTGTCTCCAGTTAAAAACAGTCTCCAGTGTCCCCCCGCACAGAGACCACCTGTGCTCCTATGAAATGAAACCTGGAGGCCTTGTACTATTTTCAACTTTTAAAATTAGGTCACACAAATGTTGTGTCAGACTTCCAATTCATAAAGAGTATCCTCATGAACAGTGAAGATAGGATATCGTTCCATAATTGCTGAGCTGTGCATCAGCCGAGGCGACATAGGGTAATGCCATTTCCAAGTGTTACTAACCTGCTTTTCTGTGATTTCTTTTCTTTTAAAAATTTTAAAAGATTTTATTTACTTATTTTTAGAGAGAGAAGAAGGGAGGTAGAAAGAAAGGGAGAGAAACATCCATGTATGAAAGACATATCCATCAGTTGCCTGTCACTTGCACAGCCCCAACCAGGGACGTGGCCCACAACCCAGGCATGTACCCTGACTGGGAATTGAACTGGAGACCTCTCGGTTCACAGGCCGGCATTCCACCCACGGCACCACACCAGCCAGGGCTTTTTGTGATCTCTTCTATGTGTATACAAGTGTGATAACTTTTTTTCTCCTTCCTGAGCTAGTATTGGAACCTGCGGTCTGATACGTGGGCAGGGGGGGCTTTTGGGGAAGGCACATAGAATGCCTCAAATTAGGGCTGATCTGGAAAAGACGTGGCCCCAGTGTTTGTGGACTAGGGTCGGGGAGGGACCCACAAGGGAGTTTGAAAGCTGCGGGATGGTGGAGAGCACCGGTTAGCAGTCAGACGCCATCCCGGGAACAGCCCCGACGAGATGGAGGAGCGTCCCTGCAGAGAATGCCTGACGGGCTCAGGGGCAAGCCATCCACCTGGGAACTGACTGGCACCCTCGGTCCTCGCTGGAGCGCGTGCTGCGTTTACTTGAGGAAAATGTTTGGTCCTTCTCACAGACTCCATCAATTCAGATGTGATGTAAATACATTTTCCCTCTGGCTATTTTACAAGGACGTTGAGGATTAATTAAATTTAAAAGAAAGTAGTGCATTGACTTCCCAGGAGAGAGGAGCTGTTTATTGTTTTTTCCATTGTTCATTACTTATTTATTTTAGATATTTGTTGAATAAGTAGGATGAAGAAACTACACCAGGTGTTCTGATTGGGAATACAAAGATGATTAGGGTGACTTCCATCCTCATGACATTTTTCAAATCTTAGTTTTAAAATTTCCATCAGAATATGAGGTACTGTGCAGCCACATAATATTGCTAGTCTCAGCAATAGTTGAGTTTTTGTTGGTGGAAATCAGGCTCTTCCGTGGGATTGCGAGGGAAGCATGCCACACGTAGGAGATTGTGACGTGGCAAAAAATGGTCTATTCAGGTAGAAACCTGCCCCTGGGTTTCCATGTCCCGTGTCCCTCCATCCTGCCGTGGAAATAGTCCAGCCGTGTCCTCAGCAAGGCCAAGATGAAAGCCAGTGTCCTAGTTCCGGCCTCGCATCAAAGCGGAGTCCTTCAGAGCCTCCGTAGTCTGCCGTGGGCCCCACGTGGCTGTGTGCTCCCAGGCAAGAGAGAGAACACGCAAACCCGTGGGACGAGTGCATCACTGGGTCGGGCTGGGGGGCGGGGGCGGGCAGAGAGGGTGGGGTAGATAGTGCTTGAGAGAGCAAGAGCAGGGCCTCTTTGTTCTCCTGGGATTATGTTAGCTTGGGTTTGGGACAGACCGGCTGCTTTTTCAGAGTAACCAGGGAAGTTCCCAAGCTTCCGCTGGCTTTGATAAATCAGCACCCCCTAGTTAGACTGACCGGCCTCGATGGCCCAGCACGGGGCTCCGAGCCCCCCAACAACCCAGCACCGGAAGGGGAGGGTGGAGCCACGCTGTGACCCCCCGGGTGTGCAGCTGTAGCTTCCCGGTGAGTCAGACAGGCTCGCGCTCCCCAGTTTTTAGTCCAATTCCCTTTGCTCCCCTTTGCTTTGTGAGTATCTAGCTAACTACCTACAGTGACCCTTTCACTAACATCACCAACACGTATTTTTACTTGGTAAATTCATGTTTCCCTTCTAAATTTAGAAATACTCTTTACTTTCTGCTGTAAGAGAGACACAACATAATTTTATTTTTTATATTGTTTTTATTACAACATCTTTTATTACAAAATCGTAAACATAATTCTGTAACATAATAATATCATACTCAAGCACACAATATGACATTTTAGGTGAACTGTTCAAATTGAAACTATAAATTATTACACCCGTATTATTACCCTCCCAACCATACTCAAGCAGGCCTGACGTCTTCCAGACCCTGCATATTAATTATCAGAGACATACATTCAGATGTTTCCGGTGAGCATTTACAGGGCGTTCTTGTGGGAAAACGCACACTATTTCCCAGAGAGGCTGGGAACAGTGTTCTGGTTCGGGTTGCTGTTTAGCTGGTTGGTTCTTGGACTTCATTAGGTGAGTAAACAGCTTGGACTAAAAATGTTAATCTTGTTTTTACATGGTGATCTTTTATTAATCTTTTATTTTAGTCTGAGCAGGTAAAAGTAGGTAAATTCATAATGTGTGCCTGAAGTCTGCCTTTTGGGTTTGAAAAGAAATAAATGACTTCCTAAATGAGTAGAGAAAGGAGAATTTCTCCCCTCGATTATTTTTCAGTTTGGGTTTGTGTTTTTTGGGAAAGGAATATAATAGTGCTGGATTCAGCAGCCTTTGTCACTGCGAGGTAACATAGAGGTACCGATATCTCGGGGCTGGCTGTGTGAAGCAAGGGTTACGCATGTCGTCTCAGTTAAAAACCTGTGAAGACGAAAGAATGCCGAACTGTCATGGAAGTTATGGGCTGGAAAATGCTGGATTGAGAATAACAATATGTATTTGTATATTCTGTTTTTTTTCAACTTAGGTAGTGTCATAAAAATACTACGATGCCTAAATGTAGTCTCGAGAGAGCAACAGCATCCAGCTTGTGCTTAAATCACGGGAGCCTACGAGAAACCTTGTGACTTTTTTAGGGCTCAGCTGATATTATTCGAACCAGCATCAGGAGTGAGTTCCTGGACTCCCTTAATTTTCGTATTTATAGCATAGACTCTTATAAATGCTTTTGTCATTATGGAAACTTTGAAAGCCCAGGACTTAGTAAGCGTCTTGTGTGGCGGATACTTCTATTCTGTCCTTCTGTTCCCAGATGGGGCGGGGGTGGGGGTGAGTGGGTGAGGTCTCTCAGTAGGTGGTGCGCTTACCAGCGCGCAGTGGGCATCGTGGGGTGGGGAGAGCCTGTGTTCCAGCTGCATGTCCATCCACTGAAGGTCAAATTGTTTGCTTCAGGGGTCCTACTTACAATTGCTCTAGACTAATACATTCCTTTTTCAGAAATTCAGACTTCATGACATTCCTAATCATTACCCTAGCATTGGAAATTTAAAATGTCATTTGTAGTTGATCAGAGAGTGGGGATAGGCAAGCCTGGATTTCTGGAATGTTCAGACCCCTGTGCCTGGGTGTAGAGAACCGACCCCACCGGAGCAGGGTCTTGACGTTCGTACGTCAGGATGCCTTCCTTTGCTAGTGACAGAACACCCAACTCTATTGGCTTAGATCAGAGGACGTTCTAGTTTCCCTGACTCTGGATGCAGTGGTAAATTGGGTTTCTGGCTTGATTGTCTCAGGGCTTGACAATGTCCTAAAGGACTTGGTTTCTTTCCAATAGCTGTCTCTTGCCTTCCATGTCAGCTAGCACGGCTTTCTCATGGATTATGAGACAGCTGCAGACAAACCCAGTGGCCTTTCCCCTTCCATATCCGGGCAGGAGAGATGCTTCCAGAAGCTGATTATTTTAGGCCTAATTCCATATCCCATCGCTAGGGTCAGGAGTAAAATTAGCTGTCCCCAAATTAACTGCCCTAAAGAAGATGTAATGGCTATCACTGAGAAAAAGGGATACGTGTTGGTATGGCAACCACGAAGTCCACCGGAGAGTGTCTTTCCGTCTCCTTTTCTTAATTTACCGTTTGGCCTTGGAAAGCTGAGGGCACTGGTGGACTTCCCTGAAGCAAAGAAAGGGACTGTGCTCAGTGAGGATACTGCACTCCGACATGCCACCTCTGTAACACACACAAAGTGCATGCCTTGCTCCGAGCGTGCCCGGCAGCCTCTGTAACTGCTCTCTGTGGTTTTGCCTTGAACCTCAAAGATCCCTGGGGGGCAGGCATTGCATAAGAGGCTTCACAGCAGATAGAGACTCATCGGAAATAGATCAGAATATGTCAGAAAGCAGCACCCGTGCCAGTGCAGATGGTGGAGATAATGACATGTAAATATGTTATTTTCTTGGATAATATGCTACAGTTCATCTTACTTTATCGATGTGGGTTTCAGACCCACATGTGACAAAGAATGTATTAATGCTGTAAACCGATAACTATAGGAATTAAAAATCACATAATTTTCATGTCTATATAAAATCTAATTGTGAGAGTTTTCTCTACCTATTGCTGAGAAGCTAAGTCTAGCTTGACTCTTCAAGTACTCCTCAAGTAGTATTTAAATTCTTTACTGAAGGAAAGCCATTCACATACGATGCGTGGTTACGTGTACTGTGTTCCTTCTATTGCGTAGCCTTGCCGGTTGAGAAGGTGAAGGCCATCAGGATACGTTATTGGTTGAGCTGTGGCCCAGGGCACTCAGACAGGAAAACGATTGCTTGGATGCACTTGATCTTGGATAGATAACATCATTCAGAATGGCTTCCTTGTTTGTGCCAGAGGCGTGGGGCAGGGTTTGGGAAGATGTTTAAATAGGAATAGTTTTTCCTGTGGAGTTCTTCAGGGGAAGCCACCTTGTTGCTGGGGGCTCTTAAGCTGCTGTTTGGCCCGCTGGCCTTTTGGGGAAGCTGTTCTTTCCTCCACAGTTACCTGAGGTGTGATTTTTCCAGGAGGCTGGGCTGCCTGAAACTTGAACCTGGCTTCTCTGCCCTTTTTCTGCCCCATCCTTCCTTGTCAGTGATGACAGGTTGGATTTTCCTGGCCAGTGTCGACGCTTGCTACCTTTAGTGAGTATTGCCTAGTTACACCGCGGTAACCAAGGAACTCTGAAGACCGAGCCACCTCATGTTACTAAAGCTTATTTCTCTCGGTACGTCCATCTATCAGCAGTCGGGGGTCAGATGTAAGCGTCCCCGACATGTACGTGCATTGTCGCCAAATCTGTCTCGCTCCATCTCCATTTTGGGGGAGGAGAGGAACCAGAGTGTTCTGCGTGGGCCTCTCGTGACCTCAGCCTGGGGGCGACACACCCGCTTCCTCTCACCTTGCGTGGCCTCCCCCAGCCACACAGCAGCGCCGTGGTGAGGACGGCAGCGAAGGGCAGCGGAGGCACTGTTGCCACACCTGCTCTGTGTTTGCGTGACCTGGCAAACGTCACAGTTCCGAACACTTGCTGAGGTTCTGGGGCCAGGCTCACCCCCTCACACCTCACCTCCCGTGGTAGAAGGGTCTCTTGGAGAAAAGGAAGAAAAAGGAGAAAAAGGCAAACTATCCTACAAACCCTAACTCCCCTGTTTCCTCCTCCTTTTGCTCCTGCTTCCCTCCCTTCCAGAGCCAGATTCTCTGATGGAAGTGTTGTTCTTCCCTCCACATCCCCCGCTCTTCTCTCCCTCTGACCACGACGCGCAGCTGGCGGTGCCTCTGGTGCGACAGTCGCCCTTCCTTCCTGGCACTTGGTCGCGTTTGGCCTTGGACAGGTTCCGGGGCCTCCCTGGGCCTGTGGGATGGATGCGCTCCTGGTTGGGCCTGGATCGTCCAAAATCCGGAGCCCTTGTGCTTTTTAGCCCAAATGTGTGTTCTCTGCATCCACCTGTTTACTACGCACCGCAGCTTGAACCTTTTAGGGATCTTCACGCTAAATATATCAAACATGAAGCTTGTCTCCTACCCCTCCCAAGGTTCCGGGCCATTGCGAGGCTCCACCACTCACTCACCCGCAGCTACTCATGTGAAACACGTGGGTGGCTTCCAGGATGCCTTCGTCTCCCACACGCCCCACTTAGAATTAGTCACCGTGTTCTTAGGGACGTTTGCCTCCTTGCTATCAGTCAGATGACTGCTCTCCATCCCAACTGCCTCTGAGTTCCGATCACCAGCATCCCTTCCTTGGTCGTTCTAAAGCCTTTCCTAATCTCTGTTCTTCCAACCTTGCTCCAGTTCATTCCATTCCACCCACAGCAACATAATCTTCATGAAGTTTAAATCTGATCATGTCACCTCCCCCTCCTAAAGCCCTCTGGGCTGTCTCTCTGACTGCAGAGCGAATCTGCTCTCTTCTGTCGGTCCAGGGTCGCCTTGTGGTACTGTCTGTCTCCGTTGTCCTGGCCGTGACTCACTGCCCACCACTGGAGTTCTGTTTGATGTTTGTTTTTATTTTGTGTGGCTTACTCGTGTTTGTTTTGATTTCAGCTTAGATGTCATTTCCTCAGAAGTTTTCCCTGAAACCCTCAAGATCAGGTTGCATGTCCCTCCCAGGTGCTCCCGCAGCCCCTGATACTTAGCCGGGTGTGTGGTGACCGCGTGGCTCAGGTTCCCCATTCACAACTCCGTCTTCTGCGCTCCTTCAGAGCAAGACCGGTTTCTTTCTTTTCACTTAACATTGTCCGAGTTAAAGGGGAGAATCAAAACTTTTGAAAGAAGGAGGAAAATGTTACTAGAACCAAGTTAGGCCTATTAATAGGGAAGTCCCTTGGTCCCTGGTATTGTGTTTTCTTCCATAAGATGGTGTGATAAAAATGAACACCCTTTAACCTCTCTGATCCCTTCGACTAAACCTTACTATCTGGTAAGAGGCAGCTTCCATGGTCACACCCGGTCAGCCATTACCTCGGTTTAGAGAAACTTGCTCTGCTCCCTGGCACCTGTGTTTATCTGGTGTCTCTTAGAACAATGGCTTATAATGATTGGTTTTCCCGCCTGTGGTCGCCCCTTGCCTTTAAGTCCTTTGAAGCAGGACTCTAATGTTGTTCTTATCTTTGTCTCAAAATCACGGGCCCAGGAAAAGAGCAGCGTTTAGCATCATCACTGTGAGCGCCTTGGGACCGCCCTTAGCAGTTCCCACAAGGCCAACGTGGGCGTGTTCAAGGTGATCACCAGACTGAAACGCCCTTGGTCGATTTTAGGCCAAATTCTCAGGTGATGATACAGGAAAGGAGTATTTTAAATGCTCTTTTACCCTTGCTCTTAATTATTTATTACAATCGATCCTGAATTCCCCTGCTGACTTTTAAATGGCCTCTCACAAATAAAGCTTGAATAAGCATGGGAAGTAGCTATTATAACTTGGTGTTTTCTCACCCTTTATTTATTCTGTTAACACTACAGCTGAAAGTATCTCCAGGCATAGCAGGGATTCCATTTTGCATTGAAGCTGGGTTCGGAAGCTATTAGGAAATTAAATCTGTCTGGGTGCTGCTGATTGTGTTGATTTTTCTTAGGAGGTCAGGACCTATCTCAGGATAGACATTAACTACGTTTATAGAAGAATGTGTTCAGAGTCTAGGGTAATATTACAGAATTGTAAACTTTTATTTACAGAGTATTCTATTAGTTTCTGTAATCAAACCCATGTAGACAACAGATGAGACCTTACGGATTCAACACAGAGCATTGCCGCTGTGCAAATGGAGAGGATGTTCAACATTTAGACTGGTGTGGTTTCGAATTCTAAATTCCTGTGCTTCATCAGATCCCCATCTACGTTGCCCACTATTTCAGAGATGTGCACACGTATTCCAGAAGGCTTGGCAAGGCAGAGGGTGTGAAGAAGAAACAAGCTGGTGTGGCTCAGTGGATTGAGCGCGGGCCTGCAAACCAAAGGGTCACCGGTTCAGTTCCCAGTCAGGGCACAGGCCTGAGTGGTGGCCGGGTCCCCAGTGAGGGCTGTGCGAGAGGCAACCACACATTGATGTTTCTCTCCCTCTCTTTCTCCTTCCCTTGTCCTCTGTCTGTAAATACATTTTTTTAAAAAAATCTTGAAAAGAAAAAAAGAAATACTGCTTTTAATTCCAGCACCCGAAGCTAATGTGTTAACAGTTAACAATTAGTCTCTCACTCTCGTATCTTTATTACGCATCAAGAGGGACTGTCGTAAATTCCTAAATGGTGCTTGGCACGTAGCCTTTCCCACAGAACGACAGCAGTGAACGTCTCGGACCCCTGATGTCGCACACGTTCCGTTTGGAGCAGCCCCTTGTGGACCTTCCTTCTGCTTTCAGCATGCTGCGGAGAGCCGGGACCCTTGGATTTTCTTGCACTTGTCTGTTTACTCAGAATCTATCCCCAGAGTGAAAATTCTGAGTCTTTTGACACACGTTGTGAAATTTCCCTGATAAAAGCGACACCAGTTTACACCTGTGCAAGCCCGCTTGTGACTCAGCTCCTGCAGGAGGTTAGAATTTAATTTTTGCCAATTCCATACACACAAAGTTGAATCTTACTACGGTTTAAATTTGCATTTATTGAATTAATAATGACTTTGAGTATGTTTTCATATTTCATTCATTCTCCTAGATTTCTTCGGAATCCCCTTAGGGGGTCCCAGAACCCCATTTCCTGGAGGGGTTTCGGTTCTGCCTCTGTGAATTTTCCGCCCTTGAGGCGTTTTCTGAGTGACTTCAAGAACCTTGGGTTTAACTCTGAGTCTGAAAGGGTAGCGGGAGAGACGGTCCCTTTCTGGAGGCCGGGCCTTGTGTACTCGGCTCTGCGTGGCCTGTGGAGTGATACGCTCCCACGTGCAGAGACGGAGTGAAAACCATCCGTCACGCAAGCGCCTGGACGCCAGTGCTGAGCTGTCAGGCGTGTCCGTGCCGAACGCAGGGCCCCCAGTGCTTCGAGAACGAAGACGGTAAGAGCCTGGCTCACGCTTGGTCGCTTGCCCCCCCATCAGTGCCTGGGAGCGGCAGCTCGAGTCCGACCAGTTCAGTGAAGTGGGCGTGGCTTAGGCACACGGCATCAGAGCCGGTTGGTAGGTTCTGGAATCTGCCCTCACAATGTGCACTAATTAATTAATGGTTATTATCGTCAATAAAACAGCAAAGTATTTTTACAAGGTTTTTTATGGTGCTTTAGAAAATAAGTGTCACTTTTTTCACTTGGCCAGGGTTCAGTTTTGTTTTTTTTTTTACAGTTTTTGTATTCTTATGTCACCACACCGTCTAGTAAGGGCTTATTTCTAAACGTCTTCCTAATGATAGATTATCTTGATTTAAGACTAATTCGGCAGCTATGGAATTGTCATTCCCAGAAGCGCTACGTGTTGATTTCCTTGTGACTGTGCAGAATTCAGGCTTTGGTGTACTTGTGCCGTGGGTTTGTGATTTAGAGTTGCTGTGGGAATTATAAATTCCAAAGATGTTCACTTGGGTGAATTCAGAACCATTCTCCACCATGGCGTTATTTTGATATACTGTATTTTAATTTGAATTTACTGTTTATTTTTGAACAAAGCCATGATGTAGATGAAAGAGATGCATGCTCTTTAGTGCTACGAATTATGTAAATCTTATAAATTAAATCTGTACCTCAGTACTTAGAGGACATAATCTAATGCTTATGCAGGAGAGGTGAGGAAAAGAACATAGTTATTCTGAATTCATTTCAAATAGATAATATAGCAAAGGCTTGAGGACAAAGGACTCATCTGTCTTTTATTAGTTTGCAGTCACTTTTTAGACTCTCTGGGCTGCCATACAAAAACTTTTTTTTTTTTAAAGAAATTAAATCAAAATTCTTTCAGGCTTTACCTGGGTGAAAGCCAGAAGCTTCATTCTAAGATTAGTTTAAACTTGGGTAACTGAAAAATTGTCTCAAATTTTGAATTACATCAGGGCATCCAAGGTGCCATACTTTAATATATATGGAAAACATCTATTGCATTTCTTGAATAATCAGCCCATAATCTGTGTTTAGAGACGATGACACTGTAAGGCAGCAGTGACTGTGCCATCTGAAGACAAAGCGGCAGCTGGGCCCCCCACCACCACACCCCTCCCCACACCCCCTGCACCCCCTCCCCATAGTCGGCTGTGCGCTCTTTGTCTCTCATTCACTCACTAATGCTCCGGACCTGCCCTCAGCCCTCCCGCCCTCTGATTCATCACCTTCTATTTTGTGCCTTTTCAGGGAAGCCCCTTCTGACCAGACTCACATCCCTCTTAGTTTTGTTTTTGTTTTCTTTTTCTCCCTACTTGTGTCTCAGGCGTCCACATTTCTACATTTATACCCCTGTGTCTGCTTGCCCCTTTCTTCATGGACTCTGTAGCTTTGGAATTTCTTATGCTTTTGTGCATTTACCTCTGGCTCTCAGCTCCTGGGGACTCAACTATCTATTTCTGTGGCTTTGGACTGCATTCTCTTGCCTTGGGTGTTCTTATTCTCAGGGACGGTAGTGACCCAGACGTTCCGCCAGGACCGACACTCGGGAATTTAAAGAGAATGGGTCTGAAAACATGTTGTTCATATCCTTCTGTGTCAAAAATTCTAGGGTTTTTGGAAAGGTATTAAAGAGAATGCCAGAGTTTTATCTGGAAATCTTATCTCTTTTATTCGAGATCCTGGCCAATAGTATAAGAAAGAAGAAAACCAGTATTTCTATCAAGATGTTAATAAATTGAAAAGCTTTATTGATTTCAGAAAAAAAAAAGCCAAAGTTATTTGTATCATTTTCTTGATTAGAAAAAACTATGTGTATCATTTTGGGGGATAATAGGGACATTTTGGGACAGATGTTGGTGGATACTCAAAGCTATACTATTTTTAAGTGAATGTGGACAGAAAAGGGGTGCTGTAGTCATAAATCCCTAAGTGGGCAGGTCATGGTCGGCAGTCACGCCCCAGGCCTGTGACTTCTTTGGTGAAAGGCCCTACAACCAGTTCTGTCCATGGCTCTTGTGCATCTGGGTTAGCACACCTTGGAAATGCCGGAAGTTACACCCCTGGAAGACATAACCACCCTCAGGACAGCACACGGTCTTAATTGTCCTGTAATCCAGCCCCAGGCTTGCTGTCCCCGCCTCCATGTCATCTTCCCCACGTTAATTTCAACTGCAGAGACGACCTGCAGACTGTTACTCTCCAGAGCGCTTGAGATTTTGCTCCGAGGCAGTTGTCACTGTGGGCTCAGTCTTACAAATATTCTCGGCAGGCGTGGACACGTCTTGAGTTGACGTAAGTCATGTTTTCCTTTGTCATCTGTAATGTATTTAATTTAGGACAGGGCATATAAACTCTTGTTTACTGTAACCGGTGTTACTAATAACGGAAAGAATCGCTGGGTGGGACCAGGGGCACCGCCTGCGTTTTGTTGTCCCTTGTGTCCTTCAGGTCCCCTTTGTGTCATGTGGCAAAGCCCTGCTCTGCCCTCTCTCATTTGGTTACGTCTGCCTGGTGGAGATTTCTCATGGTCTCGTAACTGCAAGTTTACATGCTTGTGTGGGATAATTGGGTGAAAGCGTTATCTCTTTCTGTGGACCGCGACCGCCGCCAGGGCCTTGCACGTCCTGTCTGTGGCTCGCCGCTGTCCGGGGTCTGGCACAGTGCTTGGCACACAGTAGGTGCCAGTGACTGTTTCTTAGTGGAGGCCATGAGCATATGAATGGAGAGTCGGTGCTTCGGGATTACACTGGACGTTTAGATAAACCCTCTGAGCACAACCCGCGTGAAATACTGATCTCCTCACCCGCCACTGCAGCAGACATGGGCCCCAGGGAGGCAGTGAGGCCACGTGACCCTTGCAGGTCAGGTGTTCACATGCATCAAAGGCTTCCCCTGTTGTTTCCAGGGTTATAGAATCCCAGAACATCAGTGGATGGTGGGTATTATCACTGAAATACTCTCCCCTCCTAGCAGGATCTTTGCTCCTTATCACAGTGATAAAATGACCCTTTGTCTCACAGGAAGCCAGGAATTACACCCGAGAGTTTTACATGCGGTGGGATCTCAGTGGAGAGCAGGGAAGAGACCAGAGATCTGCACCCAGTCGAAGCAGATTGGTGTCATGTCCTGGTGAGATGTTTTACCTGCTTTACCTGCTCTCGGAATGGGTGACAAGTCCCAGGGAAATAAAAGGAAAACGGACAAACCTCAGAAGCAGCCCTGGGTCAGGAGCTCCTCGAAAGCTTTCAGGGAAAGAAAAGCTCTGTAGGCGGAGCCAGCCAAGATCTCCCACAGCTTCTAACTAGCAAGTTCAAAGTGGACCAAGTGAACCTATTCAAGGCATGTCACCTCCTGCTGGGAAGACAGAACAGGATGTTACTTAGTTTCCCAGGAAAAAAAAAGTTCTTTAAAAAAATTTTTAGCCTTGCCTCCTTGGAACTATGGGGGAAAGATGTCACCCCCATATGTCTTTCTCTCTGGGAAATGAGGACACCATGGTGTCATTGGACTGGGTGTGTCTTTTTAGAAGGGGTGACATCTGTCCTAGAACATGACAGTGTGAGTCCCCTGCGGGTGGTGCGTGTCTGTTCTGCTCTCTGCTGGCTGTGTTCTCATCTGTCACCTGGCAGGATAGAGGTTGTGTTAGATAATTGTGTGCTTAGTGGCCCGGTGGGTGCCAGATTGAGAAGGGCCCACAGCACCGGAATGGGGCAGGGAAGGCGTGGGCCCTGTGGTCCCCCTGGTCACATCCGTTACCTAGTGAACGTGGACTTGGGCAGAGTTGGAATCTTCAGAGAAAACCACAGTCCCCACAGTTACTTAAGACATCACCATTTGCGAAGTGTTGACCTGTTTGATCTCATTTCCGGTCGGCCGGAGAGCGCACAGGTGTGAAGAGGTGGCCCGAGGCAGGCTGCTTTACTCCGTCGTCTTCCCTGGGACATCACCACCTGCCCGGGTTCCTCCCAGATGGGGTCCTGGGGAGACCCGTGTGCCGTCTCCACCGTTGGGGTGATGCAAAAACTGGGCTGTGCGTTTGGTCTGGAACGTGTGGGTCGCGGGGCTACGGCGGCATCCATGGCAGTGGACGTTCAGGTTTGCTGGGTCTGAATCGGGCCCAGATGCCCTATTTTTAATCAGGGGAGCCGGACCGCGGGCCAGATTCTGCGCAGCACCAAGGCTCAGGGACATTGCAGGTATTGGATGCAACTGAGGCTTTGGGTCATCTTTCTCTGGCTGATACATTTTTGAGAGGATAACATCACCCATTTAATTAAGTAAAAGTTCCATTACCACACAGAAGGACTACGGCATGGCTTGTGGAACCTGTCTCCATGAAAAATTAGTGAATTAAACCAGACTAAGTACACATCCATTTCTGAGAGCCCAACTGTGGGCAGTCGGGTGAGAAAAGTGAGGCTTTTGGCTATTGTTGCTGGTTTAAAGTCAAGGAGATAGCGGACTGAAGATCCTTTGTCCTTTTTCCGCTGTACCAGGGGCAGCTGCGCCAGGAGCTGCTTCCAGAAAAAAGCAGTGCGCTGGTTTAGGACTGAAGAAAGCTGGCATTTTTCATCTGTTGCCACTATGCTGGAAACAGAACTTGGCTTTATGTGGTTCTCCTCTTTAACATTCTCTGAGAGCATAAGGCTTCTCTGCAGAGAAAACCGAGTTCTATAACTATTGATTATTCTGTGGATAACTTCATCCACAGTTGGGAGGCAAGGTAATAAGCTTGCACGTAAAACCTTTTTTTTCCTTGAAGCCTGTAGTTTCCAAGCATACATTTTTATTTTACCTTTTCTGTAATGTAGTGCAGTTGGAGACTTAATTTGATCAGTTACAAGGAGATAAACATAATGTGACCTAAATTTACTAAACAGTGGTTTAAGGCAAGTATTTAAATTCGTGAGCATTGGAATATATGTTTGGTTTTATCTCATTTTAATATGTCTATGGTCACTTGGTTTGCTTCTGCTTAATAACAGTATTTGTGTCAGGGTATCATTTCTCAAAGCTACGTTTTTTCCCTACGAATGCAGTATTAAATTACTGTAGTAATGCTGATTCAGCTACTGCTCCATAAACTTCCTTTTTTTTTTTTTTTTAAATATTTGGCAAAGCCTTGTCCCTAGATAATCATACTTAGTAAAGCAGTTACTAGATAATTCTCCAGGTAGTACTCCAGGTCCATCTGATGCTTACTAAGATCCTTTTTTAATGATTTGGAATTTCTGAATTTCTATATCTATGGGACAATGGAAATCTCCCAGATTATGCCATGGAGAATTTTTTATGGTAGAATCTACGTTTTAAGCCTTATATTGTTTGAATACCCTCATCTACTTTTAGATGTGATTTATTGGTAATGACCGCTATAAATGCAAGCTATGGTTTCAACCTGTGGAGTTCAGTTAACCTAACACAGATTGAAGATTTGATAGCCTGTCATTGTCCCCTTCTCTCCCACATGTTTTTTTTTAATAGCAGAACAGTGAAACGGGAAGTGTTTTATAGGATTATTTTTAATAACAGGAGGCTCTTAAAGAACGGTATGCGTACAGGAGTTGAGATGTTCAATGGCAGCATTAGCAGGTTTGGGTGTTGACTGGGTGTGTGGGGTAGGGCTTGAGGAGGTCCTTCAAGTTCAAAGCAAAGTGGTCTGGTTACCTGGGGTCAAAGGCTTTACTTCTTCGAACAAGAAGAAAATACTTTCTTTTCATCTGCATTCTTTTTTCGAAATACTAATTTGCTTTCCTTAGCAGAGTTTTCGTAAGTGGCACTTAACATATAAGACCTGCTCATTATGTAATTACATTTACAGATTGAATAATCATTTTTTAAAAAGATTTTATTTATTTATTTTTAGAGAGAGAGGAAGGGAGGAAAAGAGGGAGAGAAACATCAATCAGTTGCCTCTCACACGCCCCAACTGGGGACCTGGCCTGCAATGCAGGCATGTGTCCTGACTGGGAATCAAACCGGTGACCTTTCCGTATACAGGCTGATACTCAGTCCACTGAGCCACACCAGCCAGGGCTGAAGAATCACTTTTGAAGTGACTTAATAAGATTGGCCTTTTGAAATCTGGAAAAATCATGAGGTTGCTAGAGAGACAAAGTTGGCTGAAAAAAGAATCGGGAAGAAGGCGGTAGGAGTTGAGGTGACACAAATGTTTTTGGAATGTTCAAGTTTTTAAAAATGGTTGAGTTTTAAATTATTAAGATACACTTGTTTGTTAGTTGGACCAGAAAAATATTTTTAACTTTTAATGGTCTGATTTTTAGTTTATATTTCGAACACGAATTAATTCAAGATCCCTGTTATTTAGTGAAACAGATAAATTTCAGACTGTTAGTCCCATCACAGTGTCATCATTGCGCATGTGTGTGTGTATATGCACCTATTTTATGTCTGTGTACATAAACATGATTCTGTAGTGATACTGGGTGTGTTTCAAAGTAGTGCAGGAGTGCGCTATTTGAAAAAAAACCAATGAATAATTTTATATTGAAAATGAAGACCCTGTATTTTTCAGCTCAAACACAAATTTTGAATGTGTAGCATACTAGAAATGTATCTTTTTCATAAAGCACGGTATATTATCAATACTATTGGATTATTGCATTAGGTTATATCAGTTTTGTTGTGAAATTATCGTATTTCACTATTACGGTATAGGTACTAATTTTAATTTTTTTTATTCTTACCCAAGGATGTGCTTACTGGCTTTAGAGAGGGGAAGGGAGGCGGGTGAAAGAGGGGGAGAGAGAAACATCGGTCAGTGCCCAACCTGGGACCAAACCTGCAACCCAGGCATGTGCCGTGACCGGGAATCAAACCCATGACCTTTCTCAGTTTATGGGATGATGCTCCAACCAACTGAGCCACACCGGCCTGGGCTAGGCGCTAATTTTATTGCATCTTCGTGTGTCTGAACACTTGAACTAGATTCTCTCTTGGTTATATTTTAAAAATGGAATTGTGGGATTAAAATAAACTCACACTCAACCGTGTTTCCCGAAACCGGTGGTGTCATCAGCTTCTGGGCAGACATGGTGAGAGTTCTCATTCTCCCCACTCTTGCCGGTGACTATGGAGTGAAATCATATTCTGTTGTTATTTTAATATGTATCTACTGATTAGAGCATTGGAAGACTTTACTAAAGTTTTGAGACTTTGGAACTTTATTTCTGTGACATCTTATTCTTTTGCATGTATCTTACTGGGTTTCAGATAGTTTTACAAATCGTTTTAGAAAATCTTCATGGGAGGCAAAACTTCTCATGTCTGGTATCAGTTTTCTATTATCTGAAAAATCATTTAATCTTTCTGTCCCACTTGACTCAATTTGGATGGAGCCTCTGGATTGTAAACTTACGGTGGTTAATGTCAGAAACAAGCCTACCTACCAATAATTTTAGTGGTTAAGATCAGGGTTTCGAGTCCAGAAGTTTCCGTTTGAATCCAGGCTCTTCATGGTCTCGGGTAGTTACTACATAGGAATCATAACTTGTTATAACACACACACAAACACAACTGTTTATCTCAGATTAGAGCCGTACCCACAGTGAATTGAAGCAATAGCAGTGTGATTACTAGTAATGAGAACAAAAAGAACCAACAGTTTTCATTTTGTCAAGTACCTTGTGCTTTCAGAATGCTTTTACTTAAATAAAACTTGGTTAATGTAATTGGTATTTTAATAATCTGTTGTGATGCGCGTTGCCTAGGGTGATTGACTTCTGCCGGTTCCATGTACTGGTGCATGTACGTCTTACAAAGTCACTTCTCAGGGGTTTCATAATTCACACAAAAATCTGTATAGCTACTTTTCATTGGGTGGTCTTGTCTCAGTGTTAGATCTGCGTATATTTATGTGGTTCGCTCAATCAGTATGTTCTTTGTAAACTGATATGAAATCTTTTCATACACATTTTGCAAGAGCATTTATTGATGTACTAAATCAGACACTTGTCAGCCATGCATCCGTGTAAATTGTTGTTTATATATATTGTAAGCATAGTTCTTGAGAAGAGTATATAATTCATCATTTAGTGAACATAAATTCATGATCAGTCAATATTCACCCCCAAGTCCTGCATGAAAGAAACTTTCTTGGATACTTACAAGTTGCATTTGTTGTTCATTTGATGATTCTCCTAGGGTGTTTTTCTATTTTGCAGATGTTTTGAGTTTCAATTTTTTTCAGTTCTCATTTCACAGTAACAAATAGACTTGATAGCTATTTAGAATGCATGGTTTTTTTTCTCAGAAACAATAGGCACATTCTGAAGGTTTGATTGAAAATCTTTAGTCATTAAAACTAACCTCTTAGTGTCTGACTATAATGCTGGAATGATTTTAAGGCTTAATCACTGGGAGGTCTTCCAGAGACAAATGTGGACATATTCTGCTACTTTTTAGGGGGACAATAGCCAAATGTAGAGACCATCGTGCCTGCTGAGATGGTCTTTTGAAAGTTGACTGTATTGACTGCTTTTTTGGGGTTTAGATGGGTACCAATATTACCCTGCTATTTGCTCTGATCTCTTGTTATCCATGGGGAGTTTTTTTAATTCTATATTCATAGAAGTAAATACATATGTAATTATGAAATCAGACGGTATGGTCTTCTATCAGCCAGATTTACCATATTTTAACACACTATGTTTAAACTAGTCTTTACTGATTGAATCCATTTTAGACAGATTCTGTTGAGTGCCTGCCGTTAGTATGTATCTCTCTTACTTCTCCTCACTCCGCAGTCTCTCAGTATCGTTATTTCGCGAGTTTTGGTGACATCAGCAGTCAATGTTACGTGTGCAGCCACCGTAACATTACAACTCCTGTACTTTTTTCCTCCTATAACTCACTATTGTTAGGGTTAAAAATTAGCTGTGGATTTTCCCATCAGCCTTTATTTGATTGTGTATTTTTTTCCAGTTGTTTTAGAACTTTCGTCATGGCTTTCAGTAATTTTCCCAAATGGTCAAACATACCAAATGGCCATCTCTACCCCCTCCCTCCCCCTCCTAGAGCCCTCGCTGAGCCTCCCGTTTCCTTGAGTCTGAACCCCGTTCTCTGCCGGTCCGATGCCCGTGTTATTCTTCCTCAACATAACCCTGTGTCACGTCCTGTTTTCTGGACGCCATGCTTCCTTGTTGCTTTAAAATGTGCACTCCTTCAGCTGCCAAGGGAAAGTGGTGTGAGAGGTCATATTTTTGAGCCTGGGCACGTCTACAAAATCTTTATTTGATCCCCATTTTAATTGCTTGAGAAGGTATGGAATTCTGGCTTAGAACTCCTTGTCCCTCAAATTTTGAGGATAATTGCTCAATAATCTTAGTGTTTCCAATGCTCTTGTACCTTTCCAATGTTCATTCATTTCTAGGCAACTTGTCTTTGAAAGCTTTTCAGAGATCTTTTTATCCTTAATGTTCTGAAATTTCAATGTTGTTGGTTTGTGTAGACAGTTTTTTTGAACAGTCTGTTAGATTTAAGGTTCACAGCCTTTTGCTGTGATAGCTCCTCTCCTTCTAGGAAATGATTTTACACTCTGCCTTTGACAATATTTGGTCACTGTTTTAAGTTCCTTTTTCTGACTCTATTGTCAGATTTCCTGTAATGATCCTCTGTTTCTCGTTTTTGTATTTGCCATGTCTTTATGTCTTTATTTTGCTTTTTAAAGATTTCTTGAATTTTATCATTCAACCCTTTTGTTAAATTTTCAGTTGTTAGTATAATCATTTTTAATTTTCCAGGGTTTGCTCAATTTTTAAACTTTTTAAAATTTTTTTCTTTTGAGAAATATTTTTTCAAAACCTTTTGTTATTGTTATTGTTTTGTGTACTTGGTATTTTCTGGCTGTTTTTGCATATTCATCTCTCCTCTGAGGAAGATAGAAGCCTAGCTGTGAAAACCAGATTTGTGAGACTTTTCTAACCAAGTATATTTCAATTTAAAATATTAGCAGAAAGTATGAGTTTTGTCTGTTTATCTTACATTCCCAAAAGCTGACATTGTGATGATTCTTAAAAATGCTCAGTCATATTTATTACAATTAGGACACATTAGCTCTTTGAAGTAAGTAGCTGAAGACTGCTCAGCCTCTGGAAGGACACATTCTGTCTAACCCTCAGCTGCGGTAGAGGACTTTAAATTTAAGAGGGAAATAATTTTGTTTTTATACTATTTGTCAACAGTGTTATGTTCATTTGAACATGATTAGAACTCGGATACATTATGAGTAGCAGCTGTGAAGGAAATATGGCTTAAAGGATCTGGACCTAACATAAATCCTTATCTCCTTTCTGAGTTCTCAGTATCCGTAAAAAAAGAAACAAGGAAAAAGAATTTAGGTGCATTTCTGTAATCTGATTGTCTCATCATAATGACCCTACCCTAATGCAAATCACGAGATAATTTCCCGTTATCCAGAAGAAGCGTGACTTGGCTGTGTTATTTTTTTATGACTGTTTTATTCTGTTTTGAATTATCGAAGTGTTCAGTTATATTTTATGAAACAAGCCCTACTGTAGTTTAGCACTGGGTATACATATTCAGTACAATTTTTATTACAACTTGCATAAAATGACTTTCCTGTTCATTTTATTGACATTACAGTAAGATTGGAAACCCACGGAATGCCAAGTTCGAATACTCCATGTGTGAGTAACTGTGACGTCTGCCGTCCCAGCTTGCTGCCGTCTGTGGGGTCTTACTCAAATACTAGTAATTTAGCTGTGCCATGAACCGAATGGAATTTTTAGGTTATACCCGTTTGTAATACTGTTTATGACAAATAGGAGTTAGAAACAGTCAGCTTTTAAATTTGCGTGTAGAGCACCGCTCCGTAGGTGAGCACTGCTGGGGTTCTCAGGCAATAATTGATACCCAGAGAGAATGGTTTCATTTGTGATTTATACTCAGAGTGCTACAAAAAGATTTATTTTCCTCCTTCTGTCTGTGGGAGAACAGAAACTTAGATTTCTCTACTCTGAAGCTTTTAAAAAAATGAAATACATGCCATATGTGATCAGTTATCTTATTAGGCCAAGACAAGTGCTTCACGGGTCGGGAATAATAGTCCCTGTAGCAGGCCCAGGACAGGAGCCAACGGTGTCGCTGCCCCTGAAGAGCCGCCCCTCCCCGGCCGCTAACCTCGTCCTGGGAAGCGGTCATGGGAAGCGGACTTGCAGAGCCGTAGCTGGTGCCACAGCACAGAGGCAGACGGCCGCAGCTTTTCCGTAGAGCTGTGGGTGAGGACTCTCCCTCTTAGGGTTCCTCATCTCACAGTGAATTTGTCAGCGGCTTCTGCTTGTGGTTTGTTCTGCTGATGGTAAACCTGTGATTCAGGAGCTCCTTACTCCATGGCAGGGCCTCATTTGGAAAGGAAAGAATTTAGGAACATTGAGGATAATTTTATTTTCATAGACTCAAAGTGAAAAGAGAGATTATTTAAGGAGCATGTTACCTATATTAACCAAAAAAAAAGTAAAATTTGTAAGCAAAGGGCTACATTCTTTACTATCTCTAAAGGTGTATTAACTTGCTACATTTTTTTAAAAAGATTTTATTTATCTTTAGAGAGAGGGGAAGGAAGGGAGAAGGAGAGGGAGAGAAACATCAATGTGTGGTTGCCTCTCACATGGCCCTCACTGGGGCCTGGCCCACAACCCAGGCATGTGCCCTGACTGGGAATCGAACCGGAACCCTTTGGTTCCCAGCCCGCGCTCAATCCACTGAGCTACACCAGCCAGGGTCTTGCTACATTTTTTTAATGTCAGTATTCAATTTCAAAATTAAAATTATGCTAAAATTGGATAACCTATTTATCAATTAACAGCGTTTTATCTTGGTTTTTAATTAAACTTTAAAAATACTACAGTATTAACTAAGGCCTCACATTCTGCTCTGATTTGCATTTGGATCATTAATGATACACTCTTTCATGTGAATGTCAAGACAGAGGGAACATAAGTGGTTGAAATAGCATTGAAATAAATTACAAATTCAGATGCAATTTCATGTTATGTTTATCCTTCTTAAGCATTATTATGTCTTAAAATTGATGAAGACTGAGTACCTATAATTGTATGCCTCCTCAAATGAAATTTTAAAAGAAATTGATTCAGCATGTAATGGTTTTTCATCTAAAGTGTAATAATGCACAGTGTTGCTCAAATTGCTTTATACTTGTGAGCAGCCATATTAAATGAGAAATGGATACTGTACTGAGTGTGTATAATAAAAGTTAAATTAAGAATATAACTTTTCTACCAGACACTGTAAAAAAAAAAGGAAAGAAAAGAATTGAGAGTATAATTGTAAAGGAAATAAACAGTTGTGACCAATTGAAATTCATATTAAAATCTAGGAATTTTGACCATATTTCGATATCTTTGCGTACTGAATTTTGAAAGTGATACCTAGGTAAATTGACCTTGATAACTTCTTTCCCTCAAGGAAGCAATCTTGTATAACATCTTCTTATAAAAATCACAAACTTACTGTGGAATAAATAGGAAATGCTTTTAAAACTATGGAGAAAACATATATATATATATGTGTGTGTATATGTATATTTTTTTCATGTGTGTAGTTTCTGGATTTGCACCAATACCAGTAGGAATTTGGGCAGAGAATATTGTCAATATTTTAGTCCTTTGTTGTATGTAGGTTTTAAGAAGAATCATGTTAAATTGTTTCCTTCATCCCTCTCAGAAGTTAAGTAGTTTAAAAGATAAAAAGGGAAATTATAAATAGACTTTACTAGCTTCCTCAGAGAAAGACTAGTCCTTGGGAGTAAAATATGCAGGACGTTGTCAGAAATGATTTTCCTCATGGAAGGCCAAAGGCTACCCTTGATCACTTTTATGCAAACGTGATAGAACTTCTAAGAGATTTAACCTGTAGTGTCTTTTGAGGTATCACTGTTATAAATCATAAAATCCTCAGGCAAAATTATGGGCATGTTTGACCTAGTTCTTTCCTTGTTGTGAATTCCATCAACAGGAACATATCCATTAAATGGAGATCCTCTCAAAAGAAGTATGTGTAGGAAGGTTCCCCTCACTGCTCGGAAAGTATACATTGATTTGCATACGCTGTAAGGTCAGGGTCTAACCCAGCAGTAGTTCGTGCGTGTGGGGACCTAGACCGCGGGGTCTGTGTCCCCTCCCCCCCCCATCCCCTCTAGTTGCTCTCAGGCTTTCGGGCTTCAGGGTCTTCCTTCGCCGATTGGCTGCAGTTCACAAAACGCCTGTAATAACATTGGCTTAAAGTTGTTTGGGCTTTTTTTTCTTGTTGTAAGTCTTCCAGGGCAGGTCTGGTTATGCTGCTCAGTGATGCAGGCCCTTGCAGCTCCCTCCTTCCTAATGGGCCCAGGTGCTGCCCCTGTCCCCAGCATCGGATGGAGGACAGGAGGACAGGAGGAGGCACGCCAAAGGGACTCAGGCCAGCCGCCTCTGCGCCGAGGATGCCAGGAGCTGCTGCAGCGCGTTGCTGTTTGTACCGTGTTGACCAGGATGGTCCGATCATAATTCCTGGGTGCAGGGCAGGCTGCGAAGTAGTCTTGATTTAGGGCATCTGTGTTCCCAGCTAACCATCGGGTTTCTGTAGAAAAAGGGGTGAATAAATATTGGGGTTAAGGAGCAGCATTTGCCAGCCCATCTGTCCCCTGATACCACCGGGGCCTGCCTTTCCCTGAAATGGATCGTGTGCGTGAGACAGCTTTCCTCTTTCCCTTCCCCTCCTCGTGGGTCTTTGGGAAGAGAGGGTGCCATCCCTGGGTCTGGCCCAGCTGCGCCGGGGTGCCCATCCCACGGGGCCCAGCGCAGGCCAGAACCCCAGCGCCCTAGGGCCTCTTGCCTGGAGCGCTGGGCAGGGCGAGGTTTCCAAGTGCATACAGCCGGTCTCTTTCTCCAGCATCGCTTCTCCCGCGTCTCCTGCTGCTCGCGGCCAGAAGAGCAATCTCATGATCTCATTCAAGGGATTCGGAGGAGGTGGGAAAATTGGTTTCTTACCTGCTGCAAGAGTCCTGAACAAAATACTTTGGTAGTGGGACAAAACCCTCCGGTCCTTTCCCCGTCAGTAGCAGGCTCTGAAGAGAAGTCCGCCTCAGTTAGTACAGTTTTTGTTCGGAGGGGGCAGCCATGGGGGCCCCTGTTCCAGAAAACAGGCCATTTTAACAGCACTGGGTGCTGGAGACCCGTTGTATATATATATTTTTTTTAAAGAATTTATTTATTCATTTTTAGACAGAAGGGAAGGGAGGGAGAAGGAGAGGGAGAGAAACATCAATGTGTGGTTGCCTCTCACATGGCCCTCACTGGGGACCTGGCCTGCAACCCAGGCATGTGCCCTGACTGGGAATTGAACCGGCGATCCTTCAGTTTACAGCCTGTGCTCAATCCACTGAGCTACACCAGCGGGGCCCGTTGTATATATTTTTTAGTGCAGTGTTAGCTTCTGTAACGTGGTCACGCCCCGATAGTGATTCACTGCGATGTGAACACCGGCCAGCCATTGAGCGAATTGTGGCTTGTGCCCACACACTCAGTTCTTTATCTCAGAGGACAGCACTGGCGTTCTTGAGAGAACATTCAGTTCACCGAGTTCCCCTCCCATTTTCTCTGAATTCCAGAAGTCAAGCAGCTGTGACGCCGCCAAGGCCCGGGTGCCCTGCCTCCCCTTGTCTGTGCTGATAAGTTCAGGTGGGTGGGAGCGGGCCAAGTACCACGTGCGAGCTGGGAATGAGGTGGATGCCACTCTGTGGCTGAGCCTGTAACCTTCTGTGTCTCTTAAAATTCTTTTAAAAAACACATCAGTGTCTTATTTAGCAATAAGCAGTGAGTGAATTCATAGCAAAGTTTTTTCTAAGCAAAAATCTGTTGTATGAGTTGGTAAGAAATCCCGTCTTTGTACGCAACATGTAATAATTTTTAAAAACTGCTAAAGCTATGTTCTGGTTTCTCTCTTTTTTCCCCTGGGCATTTCTTATAATAACTTTCCTTTTTTATGTCTTCTGTGTTTTCTGTATATTTCTATCATGCTCTAAACATTTTGTGATAGTATTGAGGAACGTGACTAAGTAGATGAATCAGGTTTTATGTTTCAGGCCCAAGCTGTTTCCTTTTTATTGTATCCAATTAAAATAGGTTACAGTTTTTGTAGTGAATGTTTCAGTGCAGTCATCAAAGGCTGAGGGACGGCTGGACTAAACAGGGAATGTGGGATTGCCGAGATCTGTTTTAAAATTACCTGTATTTGTTTACCTCTGCTGTTCATTTCTAATTGAAGGCACTGCCACTGAAAACTGAAGCTCTATAGTTAACAAAAGAATTGTCAAAGTAGTTAAATTTTACCATAAGCCAGTTGTATTAATAATGTCGAAAGCTGCTGTGGCCCACGCTTCTGTGTGTTTGCCAAACCTCTTCCTCCTGGGCACACGGCTGGACTTCAGTTCCTAGCCTTTCTGCGGGCGAGGTACGGTCATACCTGTCACTTCAAGTCTGTGTCCATGGGGCACTTGCCTGCGCATGTGATGGAATGCAGAGGAGGATGAGCGAAGCCTTAGCAGGGGCCCTCTGTGCAGTGTAGAATCTCCCTCTCTCCTCCTCGTACTGTGAGAGGTCTGAAAAGTCAGCCTGTCTTGAGTGAAGCTACTGAAATCTCATGTAAGAATTGAGAGCAGAAGGGATATGCTTCCCAGACTTTGCTGGACCACGGAGTCCAGCTGTGTGCTCCGGAGGAACGGGATGTAGTGCACACAGGACGTTGTCTGCGACAGAGATGGTGTGCCAGCGTTCTCAGGCGTGATGTTCCGTGTGCTCGAAATGAAGATTCTGTCCCTGCTCTCCCAGGCCTTTCCTGTCCCTGCACAGTGAGGTGTGTTGTGTTCTCACCAGGAGTGTTTGGGTCAGTCCAGCGTCAAGAAGGCATTTCAGTCCCCTCTTAAACTGTGCGTGTTTCTGCGGCAGATCATTGGTGACGGTTTTGCTCCACTGCCAGCTTCCTGGAGTGATCTTACTGCAGCTTGGAAACAGTCAACAGCTGTCAGAAGCCATTTGAAATCATTGATTAGTGATAAGGTATTAATTCTTGCGCAGCATTTTCACTTGATGAATGGTAAAGTGGATTTTTAAAAGTTGGTAATATAGCTTTTCTGTTATATGCAGATATTGGTAATAAGCTGAGAACATCTTTGCCTTGAGAATCAACTTTCATATGCCTGTAATGGATAATAATGAAAAAAAAATTTTGTTTCCCAGATGGTTATTTTGGTAAGTTGGATTATTTTGAAGACTTACTCCCGAGGTCCGGGGTAAGTCCTGCCTTTCCTGCCTCAGGGAGCGGTGGAGCGCCGTTCCGTCTCCTTCTTCTCTTGTCTGAGTCTTTAATGCAGTGATTTCTCTGCGAGGAGTAGAGTGTTCTCACTGTCTAGATCGAATAATTGCCTTCTCAAGACTTCGGTGATGACAGTGATGATGATCACATTGATATCATTAAGTGGGTATCAAAGGCTAGGGCCCTTTCTTTTCTGAAAGAGGTGGTTGTTTGTTCTTGGCAGATTAACATTTAATTTCGTGTAGGTCATTTGGGTTTGCATGAACTCTAGATTCTTGTGCTAATTCTGTCACTTTCTTACTCTGTGGTAGCAACCAAGTCTCCTAGCCTTGCTTTGCTTTCCTGTTGACTCACACCTACAACATGAAAAGCGGGGAGCCCTTGAATGCACCTCGACAATGTGATCCGTCGAGTTTATGATTGACCCATTGACCCTTGGTGGTAGTAATCCTGTAATTGAAGGTAAGAATACGTTTTTGAAGAAGGAAAATAACAAAAGAGAAACATGACTTAGAAAAATATAAGAAAAAATACACATTAGTGAGGAATATTTTTTGATTTTTCCCGAACAAGTTTATTTCAGTTCCTTATTAGATTGTTTTTTTTTCTAAATGTTTAAGAAGTGAGGGAGGTTCTTAAATCATTTCTTTGCCAAGTTTTAAGTCCTAGAAAAATTGAAATATTTTCTACGATTCATGAGAAATGTACTTTCCCTTTTAAGTTTTAAGTAGAGGATTTGGAATCCTCCAGAAGAAATGATCCTCCTCGGTCAGCACCCATCTGTGCTGTGGCGAGCCTATACATGCTCTGCAAGAGCAGCTGTACAGCCCCTTCATGCAACTGCCAGTTTGCATCGCATGTCTTTCCTTTCGGCTTTCAGAATGAAAAAGCAAACTCATAGATCGGGGACGTTATATTGCATGTGTGAAAATTGATTCTTCACTTTCCCTTACCTTAGTAAGCATGCAAATTGCCGACTTCTTCGGTAGATTCATTCAAAACAACGTACAGCTAATCCAGCGAGTCACTGTGTTTGCTTCCTTTGAAGTGACACAGAGCATGGGCCGGCACAGCACAGGAAACAGTCATTTCGGTTCTCCTTTACCAAAAACAACAGTGGATTGCTGCAGAAATGCGTTTGCTGCTACGTGAATTGACATCGACAAGACGGCGTGTGGATGAGTGAGAATTGCTCGTGTGTCCGTCGGAAACAGCCGCTCGTCGTGTGGTGCGGTGGCCGCTAATTCTTCCCTCCTCTGCCCGTCTGCCTATCGTTTATTGTGTTGTTCGTGGGTAATACTGTAATTATGTTGTTGGTTTTAACATCTCTGATAAAAACAATACAGATAAAAATTTTGGCTGTATATGATACTCTTGTTTAGTATTGTTATTATCGTTGTAGTTAAAATGTCTGAGCTTTTTTGCTTGCAGACGTGGTTTAATACCTGTTCAAGGAACTTAGTTGTTTTTCGTAAACCACTTACATGAGTTTGTGTCTGTGTGTGTTAGCTGGAGGTGAATGCTGGCTGATATCTGGAGAAGAGAGTGCGCTGCTGACCCACTTACACTTTAACAAGGCCCTCACACAGAGGTTTAAATAAAAATCTTACATTTGAGTCATCACTGTCATGTGGGAAAGTATCGGCTAACTATAGCTCCCCAACCTGAACACATGTTCAGTCAGGGCGGATCTGTGAAATTCAGATATAATTGTACATGTTTACGGGAAATAATGGCTGGGAATTAGAGCAAAATTAGTGGACTGAATAAGATGAATTAAAGGGTGATTTATCAATTCGCTGATTGTTTCTTCCACGGCAGACACTTTCGGTTGTTTGCACAACATGGGGGCGGGAACAGGTGTTTGTAGTTCACTGAAGCCGCCACGGCAGGAGATGTGTTAGGTCCGAAGCCAGTGTCTCTGAAATATAATCGGTGTGTTCTTTTCTGTAGGTGTTTGTATTTCAGAATAGCACTGCTGCTGTTGGGCCTGATCGGTTTGTCAGCAATGCTGCTTCGATAGTTTTTTTAATTCTGGGCATACACGCGGGTTTTCCTCCAAACCCCAACTATAGAAGCATCCCTTAAAGGCTGAGCTGTTTATGGCTGAGCCACCTACGCGGTGATATCCCCATGCCTCCTTTTAGAAACTGGCACATTCTTGCTTTGTATGTGGCTTTCCCACAGCCCTGCCACGTTGCTTTTAAGTTGCCTCTCTCCCAACTTCTTTTCATTTTTGTAAAAGAATTCTCTTCCTTAGCTGTATGTCAGACAGACCTGGGTTTGAAGCTTCACCTTTTTTCCTGTATCTGAACTTGGGAGTCTCGGTTTCCTCCGGTATACAATAATAATTTATGGTGTTTTATTACATGACACAATTAAGTGCTTGGTGTATAAATGGTGTTCAGTAAAAATCTCTTGAATGAACGAAGGCTGGGTAATCTGTTTCATTAGTTACCTTCTGAGCTTTATTTCCTGTCCATTTTATAAATAACGGTTTTACTGACCTGAGTGCCTTGGACTGGGTGGCACAGTCGGAAGGGCGAGGCTGTGTTTTCCTCTCCCTCAACCACACAGGGATTAGCATCACTCACCGCTGTGAAGCGAACTGAGCATTGCCAATGATGTCTCAATTTACACCCGCCCAGGAACAAAGCTCTGTTTCATTGAATTGGCTTGGGCACAGTGCTGGTGGAGCCAGTTCCCTTTCCACAGTTCAGGAAAGCCCACCAGGGAGCTGCTGTGCACACCAGTCTCTTGTAGACTCCCGGCCTCAGCACGCCCTCTGCGAAGGGCAGGACCAGTCAGCAGGGCTGTAGGAAGTGTACGCACGCGCCACCCCGCCCCGCCCCATTGTGAATGTTTGAGCTACTACTTCCTTGCACACGAGCAGTAGGTACGTGTGCATGCATGGTGAGTCAGCTGGCTCCTCTTCCCACCGACCCTGGCTTCCTCCGGAGAAGACAAACTCCGACCCACTCACGCTGATCCGCCTGGTTCTTCTTTGAGTGGGTCCTGTGTCAGCTGCTTTGATCAGACTTTGGCAGCGGTATGTGCAGACTATGTTTTTAAAAAGTAAAATATTTCAGGTGATCTACGTCACCTGCAGGGTGGCTTTCAGTTCAGCACAATGCGTGAAGGTTGATGACGATTTGCACCTTCCACGGTGCGGGGGGCCACCGCAAGCACAGGCACACGGAAGAACAGAATGTAGTCTCTGCCCGTGAGGTTGTCTGCATTCCAGTGTTAGGTTGGGAGGTATCGGGCTGAAAGTTACAAGTTTGAACAGGTGAGGGTGGTGTGTTTCAGGTCCCCCAGTTCTGTTCTCCGACTCAGGTGGAGATTTCGGCCCAGTCACCGCTGTGTCTGGGAAACTGCCTTCCCGTGCCGGTACCTGGCCTCGTGCTCTGGTTCACGGCCTGATCTCTCAGCATCTGTCACGACGATCGTTTTCATTTCTCTGGCGACACTCCCATTGTGTTCTCCTTCAGTGGACTGGAAACATCCCGAGTCCACGCGCCCTGTCTGTTCCCGTTCAGTCATCGTTTATTTACTCCACGCTTGGTTGAAAGTTGAGTTCTGACTATTAATAACTGATGAGAACTAATTATTCAATTCATATGCTTATTCTTTTCGCTCTGAGGGTCAGTGTCATTTCTCTGAAGGGCTAAGTATTTGTCGGGTCTTGTACACTCTCTCCTGTACTCTCATTTTGTAGGGGTTTTTGTGGTAAGGAACCGACCCTTGGATGGCTTCCTTGGCGTCGTGTGGTGGGGACAGCTGAGGACGGTGCCCGTTTGAGAGGAGAGGCCTTGGGACGGGAGCTGGGCGGGCGTGAACGTTGGCAGCGTTCAGTGGTTCTTCGTGTCATTTTTCTGGTGGAAGTAAATGAAGGCTTAACTCTCCTTTTAATGCTCACGAACATTTCTAAGCCAGTTTCTCGTTTCCTCCGTTGAGTGGCAGCATCCAGTGAGAGACGTCATTGGATGTTTTAGATATCAGAGTGGGTCCGGGGGACGCGTGTTTGCGGTTAGACTGGCTTGAAGGGATGATCAGCTTGGAATGACCCATGAATCAACCCATCAAAAATGGTAAGAATGCTCCTGCGGATCGTGACCTTTCGAGCCCTGAGAAAGTTGCCATGTTGATATTTGCATGTAACCTTGAAGTCGACATCATTCTCATTCATTTTTCCTCTCTGGTACTCCAAGTGCAATGTCATTGGTGGTTCACACGCTACCCCTGGGCTGTTTAACACACTGGTTTTACGTTGGGCCTTTGTTTTCATATAACTCACACTTTCAAAGTTAACGTCCTACAACTTGCTCAGTTCTTAACCTCAAGACTGTTTTTTTCTTTCTTCAGGGGGTGTGGGGACACCCGTGTGAGACTTTGAGATGTGCCCCTCCCAGAATTTGTTGCCTTCCCTGTTCTAAAACTGTCTGATGTAGAAATACTTCCAAAAGAGAGAAGAAAACTAATATTTTAAATATTTTAATAGTAAGAAACTTAAATATTTTTGAGTTGGTCCCTTCTCCAACAAAATTTACAATATTATGTAATTGAAAGTATGATACACTCAAAATGAAAGTTTATGTGAAATATTTTAGAGTTTTCCCATATCGTTTCGTGTGGGAGATACCTATATGTTAACCCTGAAAAATATTTAAGAACGTGATGAGACCAATCAAAGACTTTCATTGTAGAAAAAGGTAATAGCTCGGTTTTATTCAGACTGGCTGAATATTAAAACACCTTTTTTCTCAGAAAGCACTAAGATACGTGGCAGGTTACGTCCCAGTCTCCCGGTCACACCCTCATGTGCGGTGGGTTACAGCTGCTCCTCTTTAAGGGGAAAGTCCCGTCCCTTTAAAGGATAAAATTAGACATAATTTTGCTCTCGTTGCTTTGGCAACTGGAACCAAGTACAAACAGCTTCCAGCAGTCACCTCGTCATGAGGGGAACCGTCCTTGTTCACCGATACCGATTCGCAAAGCCGATGCCAACGGGAATAAGACGTGACTCCATTCGCATAAATTGCTTTGCTCAGGAAACAATATAGAGAGGAAACATAATTCTTTCTTCATATTTGGCTGTTAAATATATTTTGTGGTTGGTTTATTGGTTGGTCTCTGAGTTGGAGCAAGAGCTAGTGTTCTGCTACCTACAAATGTCAATAAATGGGCTGTACAAATATAGGGAAGTGATTGTGAGTGGTAAAATTTATTGAAAGACGTGACACCTAAGTTCTGGATCGCGGGCTGTGTAACAAGGGCGCATGGATGGACTCTCTGCGCCTTCACTTCTTACCGGTGAAGTGAGAGGCCCGGCTAGGTGGCCCTGTTTCACGACTAATTCTCTGACTGTTACGGGACTCATTTTATTTCTCTTTGCAGTTCAGAACGCGTTAACTCTTTCTGAATGATTTCTTTTCACCTGGGTACGGACATCTCGTCTTCCACCAGTCTCTTCCAGATTAGTTGTCTCTATGTTTTCCCATCCTCCTCTTACCAATACCGTCGGACCCCTCGGCTCTGGGGGCAGCCTCGGTACCCTTCTTACCACCTGCACATTTAAACAGGAAGGCGCCCCTTGGTGTTCAGAGGGAAAAAACAGTACGCATTAGAACTATGAAGCCTGGCCTTGAGACAGTTCCTGTCTTTTATAAAGGTCCCCTACCTGAACAGAATTTATTTTGGAATGCGATGAGAGAAAAGAGCTAGATGCATTTGAGAATGGAAGTGTAGTCAGATAAATATTTTGAATGTTTTCTTAAAGCGAACTCATATGAAAATGTATTAACTACGGTATTAGGAAGTGCTTTTTTGCTTGTCTGTTACCAATTAGGGCAAACACCTGGGTATATTTCCTCTTTTAAAATTAAAACAGATTTTTAAAACACAGAAGATGTGGAGTCATCAATACAGATTGTAGGAGAATTTTAACTTGATTTTGTTTGGTCTTAGTTACATCAATTTTTTTCTTTGTTCATCTTTGTAATTTTATAAGTGTCAAACTTCTATATTTTTTTCTTGAAAGAAGTTGGTACAATGCAGTTGGATCTCCATGCTGATTATTAACCAGTACTTTAGCTGATGGAATATTTATTCAGTGCCAGAAATCAGGGAGCTATGTTGTTACAGGTTAAATGATTTCCTTTGAAAACAACTTTGTGCTTCTGGAATATGAAGTTCTTTAGTTAATCATGATCAAAGGTGAACTCTCACAGATGAGGTGAATTCACCAACACGGGCATTTCAGCAGGAGACGAGGAGACTACCTGGGAGGCAAGGGCCCCTGGTGGGGCTTGGCTTTCTCAGCTGACTCTGTGTTTAGAAATATTTTGAGGAAGAAAGATTAGATCTTGACACAGATTAGTCAGAAGTTTCTTGCCATAGCCAGCTCAGTGAGCAAAATCCCAAGAAATCGGTGACTTAGAGGAAAATGTCAGAGAGCCTAGCTCTGCTGCTGATTCCACAGGGAACGGAACTAATCCCTGTAAATTTGTTTCTTCATCAGTAACTTGAGGCTGTGCTTTGGGTGATTACTGGCTTCTTTTTCACTCTGCCACTGTGAAATCCAGATCATATTTATTATATACATTATTATTTTTTTTCCATTTCTAAAACCTTTTATTCTTTGGTCGGCCTTTAGGGAGTGCAATCAAAACAGAAGTCTCTCCAGGTTGAAGTCTTTTTAAAATTGATTTCTCTTTTGTTCCTCTGTCCAAGAGAATGAGTGAAAGGAAAATGTAAAGGAGGAAGTTCATACCGTTGTGCATTTGCTTGTGCAGGTCTGGCTCGTGCAAACCGGGGACCTCTGGTAGAGGTCTCGAGGCGTTTGTGTGCTACGGAAGAGAAGTGTGTGGCGGAGCCCTGAATGTGGGTTCTCCAGACAACCTTTGTTCTCTCCACTGTGAAGATACATTCATCCTGATCTCACTATGATGTGAAGTGGCCATTATCCCCTTGAGATATTTTAATTATTATTATTGTCATTTTTGGATACAGTCGCTGGGAAAGCATGAGGTACAGGACTCGAGGCTTATGTTAGGCATAGATTCCTGATCGTGATTAGTTCTCTGTTTGCTGACTTACAGAACACGGTCACATGGGCCATACTGTCAGATATTAAAGGTTGAAGTATATAGATTATATGGTAATCTATACTGTATAATCATACATTATTCAGAATTTCTGAATCTGAAAAGCTCTGAAAATTGAAACAAAATTATTTTTATAAATTTGGCCCGTATTTAGTGACGAACTGCTCTGAACTGGCATCAGATGATTTATAATGGGAACATTCATGCATCTCTCTGCATATACAGTATTGTTTTTTATGGTAAGATGTGAAATGGGCACTCTGGTGCATTCCTGTAATATGAAAAACTCTGAATTTCAAAACATATCCAGCCACTGAAGGTTCAGATAAACAATTATGATTTTTATCATCATTAATTTTCCCAAAGGATTAGCCTGTAAGCATAAGAATATCGTTTTTTTTTTTTTTTTTAGTTATTATTGTTTTCAGTGGAAATACAATGCAGTAAATAGATAGTGATTTAGCATTTGCTCCTGAGACAAATGGGAATTAGAATCTGGAACAGTAAACTACATACAATATTGGGAGAGAATCTTAACAAATATGAATCATATGATAGTACTTACCCATAGAAATTAGTGCCTAGTACCTCTAAAATTCACGCCTAGTATTCTGTTTGCTAAAAATCCAAACAGTGCTTTGTACAGATTTGCTAAGCATGGTTAAAAGAAATTCTGAATAGAAATAGTTGATATGCAGAATGATATTTGCATAAAAGCTAATGAACGGACTGGGTGAGGCACATTTCGTTGAGTAATTTGGCTTTAAAAATAAAGTAGTGAAAATTGTTCTTTTTAATGACAGATGTAAATGATACACAATAATTTTGACTCAGCAGAATTGCGTCTTTTTCTGTAACAACTATGGGGACGAAACTGAGTACTTTCCACGTAGCGATGCTTTTTTAATTTTGATCTGTGGTCATAGATGGCTGGTTCAAAACGGATTAAACACTTGTTTCTGGCGTCACAGATGGTTTCCTTTGGACTTTTGGGTCTAATTGACTTTTTAAAAAGAACGGAGGCCCTGGGCAGGTGGCTTGGTTGGTTGGAGCCTCTTCCATGTACTAAAAGATTGCGGGTTTGATCTCTGTTCAGACACATGGGGAAGAACCGATCAGTGTTTCTCTCTCTCCCTTCCTCCCTCCCTCTCTTCCTCTCTCTAAGCATATCCTGAGACAAGGATGAAAAAAAGAGGGACAGAACTGAAAATACGAATCACTCATGCCAATAATTAGTATGATTAAAAATACTTTCGCTTAAAAGAACTTTATATTTAAAGAAAAATTTTAAGTTGTTTTTAAAAGCTTTTCAATGATTTCTTAATTGGTTGACTTTTGCTTACTATTTTATAAGTCTGTTTTTGAAAGATTATATTAAACTGCACTAACAGTATTTATGTTTAGATTTCAGTTAAACTATAGAGACAGAAATAGTGGTTGTTAAATAATTTAGAAAACGGCTCATAATTTTTTAGCTCTCAGCCTTACAGTTTGTTACACCTGAAAAGGGGCATTTTGTCAACATTGAGGGTAGAATCTAATGTCTTTATTATCATTTTCAGTCTTGTCTTCTTCTGTGGGGCTTCATTTTAATATTCAGTATGATTACTTGTTCTCCTACTAAGTCCCATCCCCGAGAGCCCCCTGCACACCTGGTTCTCACACGTGTTCATCTTTTCCTTTAACCCACAGTAGTCAGCCATTTCTGGGGTGTTCTCACGTGTTACACGCTAACACCGCAGAAGCCTTCCTTCGGTCGCCGTGTCCCGGGTGGAGCGTTTCCTTCCTTTTCACGCTCTCCGCTCAGTAACCAGTCCCTTTACGAACGAGGAAGGTGAACTTCAGTGGCGTACTTTGTTCTGAGCAGGAACTTTGGAAGCCTCCAAAAACTCGAGGGAGCTGATGGTACAATGACATTAACTATAAAAATATAGATGAGCCCAGCTGGTGTAGCTCAGTGGATTGAGCGCGGGCTGGGAACCAGAGGGTCCCGGTTCAATTCCCAGTCGGGGCACATGCCTGGGTTGTGGGCCAGGTCCCCAGTGAGGGCCATGTGAGAGGCAACCATACATTGCTCTTTCTCCCTCTCTTCTCCTCTCTCTGAAAATAAATAAATAAGATCTTTAAAAAAAAAATATATATATATATATATATATAGATGAGAGTGATGCGAAGACTTTAACATTGAACTTCATCTTCCTCTTTCATGGAGATTTTATTTCAAAGACCGTACGGTCATTTGTCTTTTTTCAGGTGGCCTCCGTAGCATTCGTAATAATTTTTGAAGGCTCTCTTGAGGGTGGAGATGAGATGGGGGTTAGGAAATCTCACGAAGGAAATGTCATCGTTTTCCTTCTCTCTGGCCCTTGTCAGGAAAGGGAAGGGGAAGAGAGAAGAAGACCTTTGTGCTGTGTTGGGCACAGCGTCCGGTTCGTTGTGAGCTTTGGGCCGTTACCGCAGGCTGCAAGTGGCGGTGGCCACTCACGGTCAGTCCGGCGTGAGACCAGGGCAGCATGTAGGTGACCTGCTTGCTGAGAGTTACATAATCACTTTGAACAAGTCCATTTGTCACTAACGCAGTCACCATTATGTAAAATTGATTTCCTTTCCTGTGTCACATCCTTACAAGTGTATAATTCCCCACCAGGGTGCTCATGGCCCCGGGATTGCTGGTGTGCATTTTCTCGCTCAGATGGACTGAATAAAGGCAATGAACTTGCTTTCCTACCTCCCTACCCCCGCTTTCCCCTGCATTCTGTACCCGGAGAAGTTTCTTCATTGACTTTTTTGGAGCTAAGAGCTTTATCTGTTTTTAAGAACAGAAGTGACTTTCCATGGATGCTGGGGTTTCCCATTTTGTTCAGTGAATTCACAGCGCCAACATCAAGGATGCTGAGACACAGCTTGATTCTTTAACCGTGCATTGCCTAGCAAGGGGAGCCGAGACGGCGGGGTACTGATGCCCACCCTCAATCCAGACTGTGACGAGTTTATATGTGCAGAAGCGAGTGTTACACAGACCTGCATTCTAGAGCCTCGGTGTCATCAATAGCACTGTAATACATTGCTGCAATGGAAATTCATCATGAGCGAAAGGGTTTGCAGTGACTGGAAGAACATTTTTAGAGGCTGGGTTGCTGGTGGCGTCTGTCCTGTGGTGGTGTTGCTGTAGGATTCCAGTGTACATTTGTGTGGCCCCGGGGAAGCTGTCCGAACAGAATATTCTGTAATTTATTTAAACACATTTGCATGGCCTGCAGAGATTGAAATTTCAAGACGATCAAGTGCCCTTTGCTGTTTGCTCAGATTTTTTTCATCCATGTTGCGAACATCAAGAGTGATATTGCCACGGTTTTGAGCACGTTGAATGGCAGATGAATGTGTCTGAACCTCTGCGTGTGACGTGTAAACGCAGGCTGTGTGACCCTCTGTTCTCATGTCATGACATCACACAGGACAACAAAAGTCCATTACAGTGGTTTCTTTCATGCAGACACATTCTAGGCCAAATCGTGTCCCTTAAAATATCACGTATGTAAAACGTGGTCCCTGAGTGAAAGGCACGGGTTCTCTCTCTGCTAAAATCTGACTGAGAAGCAGAGTCAGGCTGGCTGGTTTCGGTTGTTTGTCTTCGATGGGACCTAAGATCCTTCTCATTCTACCAGACTTCAAGAGCCGTTTGGTGTGCATGACAAGCTGGGCGTGTGTTTTGAGCCCCTCTTAGGAGAAGTAGGCACATGTCTCGCGCGACTAGGACACCCCAGTGACTGAGGTACATAGAGAAGTTAGATCTAGTGGGAGAAGCATGGATCTGCTCTTCACCCAAACTGTCAGTGAAAAGTTTTCAGAGGGGCTGGTGTAGGACCCCACGAGAGGGTCTAGTAAAGGAACCTGATCTTGTCTGGGTCAGGGTGGACAGGACAGAGTGTGGGGGAGGCGGAAGGTAAAATGTGAACTAACTCCCGAAGGCTGCATAGGAGTTAGCCGGGAGATACTGAGGAGTTTCCCCCATTTCGTTTATGAATATACTCTTATTTTAATCGTAAGCTATAATTTTAAAACTAATTCTAGTAGTTTTTCCAAATGTGCTTGATTATTATTAGTGGTTTGTTCTAGAAAAAATAGAAAAGAAGAGTAAATATCATTGCAATAATAATAATCAGGGATCCAAGAAACTTCCGCTCCAAGAGCATACTCTTAATACCTTCTGCCCCCAAAAGAGCCCTATACAACTATAAATCCATATTTTAATAAATACATGCAAATTCAAATTGTTAACACAAACAGGGTCTTAGCATCTACCTTTTAGTGACTGCAGGATCTTTGTAATAGATGCATTATTACTTATTAAACAACCCCTACTCGTAAACCTTTTAGTTAACTAACTTTTCAAGAAACCGAAAGTATTTTAAGCAAAGTCTACTGCATTTATAAAGGTGACTTAATCAGTTTAGGGCCTCAATGCATCTGAAATAAGGAGGCATTTATTTATCAGTCCCAGAGCTGCTTTGCTTATGTTTGCATATGAAAAATGGTTCAGAGGAGAATTGGAGGTATGGGCATTTAACTTGCTGAGATATATATTCTTGGCCAGAAAAAATAAAATCATTTGTAATGCCATGAACAGGAATAATTTAAATTATGATCAGTTCTTTACAATGTTAGCTTTTACCCGACCGGAGACCATCGGAGACCCCTTTAGAATCAATTGTCAGCACAGTGTCCACAGGACAGTGCCCAGCATCCCAGTGGGAAACCCTGGGAGTCTCTTGCCCACTTTCAAGTTCTTGACAGTTTTTCCTTAGTCTTCTTCCTGTGATCCTAAGTAATTTTGGCATGTACTTGTCATCAGAAAAAGCTACCACGATAGTGTTCAGTGGCCAGTGGAGTGTCCTTGAGTTTGCAAATCTGGAACCCAGAACTGTTAAGGTGATGGAATTAACTTCTCTCCAGAAATTTTCACGAGAAATCATGGTTGGACTTTTAAAAACCTCTGTTATTTGCTTCTCTGGGGCTAGAAGAAACCAAGGAACTGTTTTCCACAGATTTCACCTTCAGTATCTATGTAATTTGGGTGAATTTTTGGCTGATTGAGGCTCCCAAAGTTTGCTGCCATTCCTGTTCTTCCAGAAAGTGGCCTTAATATCCCCCTCAGCAACTCTGGGGACCTGTGGGCCAGGTATGAGGCCTGATTTCTTGGGAGAATTTTGTAGGCATTAGATTCATGTGTAAAGTCGGTCTCTGCCCCTCCAGAGTTACTCATCATTTCTGATTAAATGAAAATCATTTTCAAATGCGATATTCTAGACATAACGTTGGTTACACAGTTGTTTTGTCCAGTAATATCCTGGTAACAAAGTGGGCAATTCTTACTGAACCTCTGGAGGTAACAATAGGGCTGTGAAAAGTCAGGCCACGCGTGAGAAGTTTCTGGATTCTGAAGGGATCAGGGAAGGATTGAGGTGCTCTTTCAAAGCAGTTCAGTTTCGTTTATAAAAGCAGTGCCTACAGAATTGAAAATGTAGCTTCACAAGAAAAAAGAAAGACGAGAGTCTTCCTTCTCTCCATTAAAAACGGAATATTAAAACAGCAGCAGCACCTGTACAAATTGTTGCGCTTCCATGTGGCACCTCCTACCTCAGTCTTTTGTCACTCTGGTTTCACTGGCTCTAAGGTAGCTGCGCCCCCTGGATGCCCACATGTCAGTGTTGGGCTTAGACATCTGTTCAGACCTGGCATCGTGACTGTAACTGTGTTTGTTAAACTGCTACCTTTCCCTGGGTAAAGCCAGTCACGTGGTTCTCTTTGTGTTACATATTTGTTACTTTGAGGCTGTCTTTTAGTTACATATTCTCTGGTTAACAATGAATTGCATTTGCTTAATCAAGCATCCAGGCATCGATTAACTTTGTGGTCAAAACATGTCAGCTGTAAGAACAGTACCATTGTTTTCAAATAATTGTACGTCTCACATTAATCTTGAGAGAATGAATCATTTTTCAAAAGCTTAATGAAGAGTGAAAGGCTACTTGATTTTAGTAAGTGCTTCGAAATGCTCTTCTCTAGTCTGATGGTGTACCTGCTCTCCTGTTTGGTTGCCGACCTCCCTGAAGTCTGCAGTCCAGAACAAACAGGGAAGGCCGTGGACAGGACTACCCTTTCCAAAGCCAGGTCTGTGTCCATATGGCATTGAAACAAAGCAGTAAGTCAGATGCCTACGAAGGACTGAAAACCATTTAACCATGAGGAAAAAAAGTGTTACACCTTAAAGAAAATGACCTCGTCTTTGGCAAACAGAAACACAGTCAGGCTCGTGAACTTGTGACTTCTGTTATACCATGTCTAGTTTATTTCCATTGCTTTTGGTCATGAGCTCTGTGAAATCTATGAGTATTACTTACAGATCTAAATAAATCACTAGTATATTCTCTGCTAGGGCTAGATATCTACTAGTTTTTTTTTTTTTAATTTAAGTAGCTTGTAGATGTTTACATTAAAATATCTCAAGCAATTTAATACTTCTGTGTACAAAGGAGGATGGTTTGGGTTGGAAGAAAGACAAATACTGCATGCTGACTTAAACAGTGGAAGGAAAATCCTTGTTCAGGCAACAATCAGTTCACTGATCACAGATTCGGGTTTGGCTCGATTGTGGCTCGGCCCGTGTCTCTGGAATCTTCTAAGCTCTGCCTCGCTCTGCGTGCTGGGGTGTCAGAGGGCGCCCGGAGGGGCTGGGGCTGTGTGCTCCCTCGTTCTGTCTTCCTGGGGCCACTCAGTGACAGCTCAGAGCTGTCCTCTGGACAGACCACTCTCCCTCTGCCAGCCACTGAAGCCCCAGGCAGGCTCGTAGGAAGAAACAGGTCGCAGTTCTGCTTGGCTTACCCGGTTGCTCAGCCCCCCTCTGCCTGGGAGGGGGATTCTGCAAACCCCAGGGCTCCCACCTGCAGCAGGGAGGGGAGGGAGTGATCCCACAGGGGCTGCGGGTATCCGGGACAGAATGCTTTTCGCTTCTTCCCTTTCTTGATTTTTGGGGGGCGGGGAGGGAGTTGAGAAACCGTGTTCATTGATCATTACCCAGCTACTTTCTCCGACACATCACCTCCACGTGGTCCTCTTGGCAGTGCACGGAAGTAGCTGTCAGCTTCCTGAGCAAATAAGAGGAGGAGATTAGGCGGTTTGGCTTTCTCAGGCCCTGCGGCTGGTACGGGGTCAGTATTCTAGAACCCATGTGCTCTGTTCCTCGGGCCACGAACCACGTCATAAGGCACCAAGAAATGTTGGGATGAAGATTATTCTGAGTTGGAATATAAAAAGACTTACACGTTTTTAATAAACATTCATTCCACAAATGATTCCAGTGTCCCTACTGTGTGCTAGTTGTATGGTAGTGGCTGGGATACTCTGGTGAAAAAAGCTGAAGCGCCTTCTAATCTCACAATAGATTCAGTGGGGCAATCACCCTGGGTCATTGCCCTAGAGTACGGTGCACCCTCGTCCGGGAAGGGCAGTCAGAAAGTTTTTCCCAGCAGGTGATGTTCAAGTTAATGGGCCACAAAGCATGGGAGGAAGGGGGAGAGAGAATCCCAGGCAGAGGGAACGCACATGCCCCAGAGCCAAAAGGGGTCCCTTTGTGTTCCTGTTTCCCATCGAGAGGGCCAGGACCGTGTTGGAGGGCCAGGGCCTGATGCGCAGATGGACTGGGGCCTGCTGTGTCTTCAGTGGCGTTAAGAATTATGTTCGATATACACTAAAAATGTATATAATGCTATTAGCCAAAGCTACGGCAATAAATTTAACTTTAAAAAGAAGAATTGTGCTTGATATTTCACCAAAATTGTTTTGGAAAGAACTGCTTTTATATATAGTAAATAATTTGAGAAAGTTGCTGAGGTAATGTCTTAGTACCTATTGCAGTTATCTTTGAATATTTATAGTGTTTTCTTAAAATGTGTTTTCTTGCCCCAACAAAACCTTGCTTTGGTTATAAATTATTCCATCATATTTAGCTTTCAGCCTTGGTATGCTGTGTAAATCATTCTCAGTAGCTGCAAACATTTTTATCACCATTTATAACTTGAGCTTAGATGTAAAACAGTGAAGGTAAATCTACATTTTAGTGAATATTTATTAAAACAGTAGTGAATTGTGTTTGCGAACGGTGCAGAGAAGACACTTCCCAACACTAAGCTTTTGAGGAAGAAGTAGGGGGATCACGTTTAGATACAGTGAGTGAAATAAATGCTGGAGGCTTGGCCCGCTCTGTCCACTAGTCACATCTTGTTGGAACTGCATTTGTGACCGCATTTTGTTTTTGTTTATGACGAAAGAATGAGAAAGAAGCAGAACTTCATTTACTTAAATATACCGTTGGCTCTTGCATTCAACTAAGGCAGGATAAGAGAAAAATTCTGCGCAGACCACATGGTATATCCATACCATAAACAAAGCATTCACCTTGGTTTCTAATCAGAGTTGGACATAGATCTTTCTTTTCTTTTTTAAGATTTATTTATTTTTAGAGAAGGGAGGGAGTGAGAAAGAGAGGGAGAGAAACATTGATTGGTTGCCTCTCTCATATGCCCCAGCTAGGGACTGGGCCGACAACCCAGGCCTGTGCCCCGACTTGGAATTCAGTCAACCCTCGCTCTGCGGGAGACACCCAAGCAACTGAGCCCCGCTGTTCAGGGCCAGCACAGGTCTTTATGTTCATCCCTGCTGGAAAGAGAGTTTGCGTAAAAGTCTAAGCATGTGACCTACAGTATAATATTTAAGCATAGAAGTTCCTGACTTGGCCACTTCTCGAAAAATCAAACAAATGAACACCATTCCTTCCCATCCTGTTACTTCCCTTGCTGAAAGTATAACTTTCGAGATTATCAAATTAAGCCTTGAAAATAGGAACAGATGTATCACTGAGAACCTAAATGTTTAGTGGGCAAGCGTCTTTGTCCTTTTATCTTTGTAAAGGGTGACAAGTTGTCCTATAGCGATGATTTACTTCACTGGTGGCACAGATGCGTCGACTCGTGCGGACGGGAACCTAGTGACTCTGTCTTCACGCGGAGTGGTAAGGAGGAGCAGACGTGTGCACAGTGGACAGGAGAGGCCTTGAATAAAGCAGGTGCTGTCCTCGCCTGGAACACACGGTGCTTCCACACCACTGCCCTCTTGTGTCCAGGAGATCTGACCTGTTCCTTTATACTTCCAGGAGAGGGGTGGGGGACAGAAAGGCTTCCCCGTGCAGGGCTCTTGTGACAACTCAAGTAGCAAACTACTAATGAGTTCAGAGTGCTAACATTCCTATCCTTTTGTATTGAACATAACTGGGATTTTTGTTTTCTTTTGTTTTGGAGCACCTCAGGGATGGTCCCCTATCCTGTGTCAGTGAATTTCATCTCATTCTGTTGGGACTGGTCACAGTGCCAGCAGCGCCCTCATCATGTAGATTGGAAAATAGAAATAGAGAGAATACAGAGACCTGGGCGTTCAGAGCCTGTTCTTTTGGCCCATCACAAAAAGCCCGTGAAGAGAACGCGAGTGGGTGGTGTGCACCCACAGGGCGAGCTCTTGGGTACTGGCGTTTGCTGATTCCCGAGTAGTAGGTACTGTGTCAGGGACTGCCATGGCATGTCCTCGGGTAGTTTTAGAAAAGGGTAGGATCCGTTTGTTTGTCTGGAAATTATTCACTGTGTCAGATCCCTGAGACCTTGAGGATGAAACTGTGTGGCCTGTACCTTCAGGCTAGGGGACAGTGCCCGTCAAGGGGGCGAGGGACCGAGGGGAAGGAACGCCCAAGTCTGCCCGGGTTGGAGAAGTTTCACGGCCCGTTCCATGTCCCCGAGGTTGAGTCTTGAGGAAGGAGGCAAGTATTCCAGGACCCTAAGCCTGTGTGTAGGGGTAACAATAATGATAGTGATACTTTTGATGACATAGCTAATGCTTATTGGGTGTTTTCTTTTTTCAGCTAAGCTCCTTACATGGGTTACCTTGTTGGTTTCTGATGCGGATCCTGGCTGGCAGGATCCGTGTGTTGTGGCCACGAGACAAATGCGCACGGACGACAGAGTCCCGTGGAGAAAAGGGATGGCCTGGCCGTGCTCTGAGTGAGCGAGAGGCCCCGACCCCTGCCTGGACGGGCTTTTACTGTTTTTATGGGTGCATTGCATCTGGAAGGTCCTCATTTACTTTGCACAGGTTCACACTAGGTGGTTACCTTTTACAGACAGTGAAGGAGAAGATGTTGCTAATTACATCAGAGAAGAAGGATATTTGCAAATGTGAAGGGAAAAGTGGTTGGACTAGTTACACTCCATATTTGGGAGGTTTAGTTCAGATTTTAGGAAGTTGCAGTAAGTCCTCGCTGCCTCAATCCAGGGTGAGGGAGTTTTAACAAAATCAAGCCTCATAGCACCCTAGGTACAATGCAGGCTTGATTCCCCACGGGAAAACCTGTCCACGGGCGTGGCTCCTGTGTGCTGGCTTGCTCCCCACTGGCCTTTCCGAGTGGGGGCTGGGCTACATTCCCACACCACACGGAATGGCTCCCTGTAGGGTTCCCCCAACAGCCCCGAGGGCCAGTCGTCCGCAGGTCCTCACACAGCTCACACGGGCAGAGCCACGTTTCAAACCCAGACAGTCTGGCTCCACTTCCTCTGCGCGGGGAAGAAAAAAAATGACCTGTTTCGGGAATGATCGCCCTTGGAATGGTTGGAAGTGAGGTGTGCGGTCTCCGTCAGGGGTCGGGCTGGCCAAGTAGTTAGGGGTCGGATCACAGGGAGCCTTGGAGGTCATGCTGAGGAGGTAGAACCTTATGCAGCAGCATCAGTGCCTGCGTTTTTGGAAACAGGGTCCAGAGCTTACCTTCATCAGAACCATGCATGGTACTTTTTAGAAATGCTCCCGCTCAGCTCTACTAAGGCAGAATCTCCCTGCCCAGAAAGTGGCCGAGGGCTCGAGCCCGTCAAGGGGCGAGTAGAGCCACCCTTCCATACGAGGCTGCTGCTGCCATTGGCCCGCACTTCCTGGTATTGAATTGGCTGGGTTGAGCAGTGGCTGTGAGTTGTTTTCTATGTGTTCGGTTTAATTTGCTTGTAGAATGTCCTATTGAAAATGTGAGTTGGAAAAAAAGAGAGAAGCATTTCCCTGGTTGGATGGGAGGTGTGGGATTCTTGAGGCGTCTGCTCTGGGTGGTAGGAGCTTCATGGTTGTAGGTGCTGTGACTCGTGCGGAGAAGCGGAGGGGTCAGTATGGGGGCAAAGCCTTGAAATACAGAAACAGCGTGACATGTGAAATATGAAAGTCAAGAGATTAAGAAAAGTGCCTTCAAAAAGCAAGAGGGATCCCAGGGAGAAGTTGAGTTCAGGAGCCAAGGAAGGAGGGATTCCTTCTGAGAACCCATGGAGGGAAAGGACGAGAGAAAATAGGCTGACGGTGACCCGAGGAAACAATTGCAGTTGCGTGTGAGGACTGGGAGCCAGATTGTCCAGGGCACGCTCCAGGCAGAGGTGGTGGGAACGGGTTCAGTGCTCTTTGTAAAACTGGACTTAAGAAGAAGGAAAAGTGTGGTGATAATCACAAAAGGCTACAAGGTAAAGGTTGAAATGTATTCCTAGCTTTTTATTCTTTTCACTCAGTACACACTTACCATAAAGATTGAAGCAATACAGACACACACAAAGAATAAAGGTAGCCCTCATCCAATAACCAAGGGATAACAACTGTTAAAATTTGTCATTGCTTTTCAGGTCATGCCTCTATCAGTGTTTATTTGTAGCATAGGAATTTACACATTTGTAATGAAAATATGTTACAGTTGTCCAAATGTTTGTACATATCTTCATGTATCAGAACCACTTATCTCTTTCATTACATGGGATTTCACACCATGACTGTTTCGCGGTTGCCTTGAGTTACGTTGTTTGGATATAAGTTTATATAATCGTGTTACTGGCACTCTTGCCTTTTCGGGTACCTTTTCATTTTAAATTGTGCTACCATTAACACCTGTGTGGGTAAATCTTTTCACACTTCCATATCTACAAATGTTTGATGAATTTCAGATGGTGGAATTGTTAGATTAAAATAGTAGAGCCAGGTCCCCAGTGCAGCGTGGGACCTATAAATCAAGTAGATGGATTAGTCTTACGTGAAAGGACAGACGCTTCCTTCTCTCTGGGCACAAGGAGAGAAGTACCAGCCTGTAGGTGGCTGCGTGGGAGTAAGATTGGGGAGGGAGCCTTGGGGAGTAACCATGTGATGATCTATTTTATCTCAATGTAGAGAGGGAGAGGGCAGGTTGTCACAGGGTGTTGGGACGCTGTGACGGCTTGAAGACACGCCTGAGGAGGAAAAGCACAGGAGCACCTCCCCGCGGGCTGGGTTGTGGGGTCCCGGAGCCCAGCTGTGGATGGCTGGTGTGAGGGCACTGGTCAGTAGTGGCCCCAGAGCCCTCGCGTGCAGGGTCCGAGCTGGGGGTGGTGATGGGGGGCACAGGTACCCACGGTCACAGAGAGAAGGGAAGGCAGCCAGGAGGGTCTGGCAGGGAGAGCGAAAACTCGGGCATGGGCGGATGTCCAAGAACAGGGATGAGGAGCGAGGGCTAAAAAGTGATGATGTTGTGGCCGGAAAGTGGGACGTGGCAGCTGCGGTTTTAGGAGAGCCGTGCAAGGCCCGAGGGGCAGCCGTGGGTTGGGGGAGCGGAAGGTCAGAAAGGACCAGGTGGGGCTTCGGTCATCCACGTGGATGTGGGTGATGGGTTCTAGCAGGAGCGAGAGAGAGTGCTGGGAATCAATCCCCAACTTGGGATACATAGTACAGACACAGGGCACTACAGCTGGTCGACCTGGATGTTTAGACAGTATTTTTGGGAGGGAAGGGTGATCATGAAGGGCGATGACGGTTTGGGGAAGTAGGTGGCACCGAGATAGCAGATGTGAGCGTCTGGCATGCCAACCCCGCCTTCTGGCTGCAGAGGCGGGGGCCGCTTCTGGAGGTGGGTGCCCGGGCTGTCTCTGACACCCCCTTGTACTGAAGAACCCCGAGCGCTGGAGTAGACTTTGTTTTTGGAAGCCCACATGGGCCTGGGAGTGGGGTGGGGCACACACGTTTTCCAGTCTAAGCTGTCCTCTCTCAGGTGGGCATGCAGTTGAGACACGTACTCGCAAGCATTGTGCCTAGGGTGAGGGACTGCTTGCTATTAGCGGCAATATTTTTATTAGTTTCTGCATTGTGCTTTTTCTCAAGTACATTCTAGAAGCAATGTAAGTGGGAGAGGTAAGATAGGTAAGGATTGGGTTTATCAGAGAAATTGTTTTAGACTTTGGAGAGTAAGGTGAAAGGGTAGCACACAAGAAAAACTCAGGTTTGCTTGCTCCTTCCAAACCCCCGGGGTTTGCTTGAAAAAGCATGAGCTCGGGATGCAGACGGTTTGAGTCCAGGACGGCAGAAAGGCACACGTTCGGGGGCCCGCTTATAAACTAGATATCGAATTCAGTGCTGCTGTGAGGTCCCCTAAATCCACCCCCCTTTCATCTCCAGTCTGAGTGCCCATCTCTGTTATGTTAAAACTGCCAGCTTTCATGGGATTTCCTACCATTCGTAAAGAATGTTTTCAGATCTGTGAACTTGGGAACTAGATCCAGACTCGATCTTTTCTTAGTTCTTTGTAGACAATTCAGAGGGAGTAGGGTGGTGGTGGAGTGAGTGGTGAGTTTAGATACAAGAATGACCCTAGGAATGATTTTAATCATAGCAGTAAACCGGTGTATACAGAAAATGCAAGGTTGGACAGATGATGGACATCCTCAGAGACTCCGGGCCATCGAGAAAGGGCTCTGGTTGGGCAGCCGCTTTCAGAGGGTAAGCGGCGGAAGCAACTGTTTTATTTAAAACAGTTATCGAGGGTCTCGAAATACTTTCTAGATTCTAGTTTTAAACCCGTGATGTTAAGAACCTAGTGCTGCGTTGGGCAGGTAGTGTATACCACACACGTTCACTGACCCGACTTTCTCTGCCCGGCACCTCAATATCATTGCTGTCGCGCATATTCCGACGTGCCGAGCCCATTTTCTCCTGAATCAGAAGTCCGAGCTGGCTCCAGCGTTTTCTTCCTTCTCATGTTCACCTTTTGCTTTCACGCCTTCACAGTATGTTTTTTTCCTGCTCTGGTGTTTGTTATGCACAGCACACGCTGCCCTTTCTCGCCCCCTCCAGCTTGCTCCTCTGCTCTGCTGTTGGCCCTCCCTGTGAGGTCCTTCTCTCAGTCACCTCTGTCTGCTGCTGCTGCTGGCTGGCTTCCCGAGAGTGCCGTGGGCTGCACATGGAAACTGAGTCCCTTCTGACAGCTCCGGGGCTTTTCCTTCTGGTGCCCCCGTCCCCCCAAACAGCTCTATGGCCCGGGCACTGCTGGGTCGTTTTGCAGGGCTTTTGCTTTTCTGTTTTCTACTTGAAAAACTGGGTATGATCCTGGACATGGAAATTTCTCCTCATATCCTGAGGATAGTGCAACCATAAAATAAAATCATTGGTGTTGGCTTTTGTCCTGACGAATGCAGTGTGGATATTATGATTCTGGGCAAATTCAGGTGCCCGGAGAACACTCATTCACGTGAAATTTCACTTCAGTGGATTTTCACTGCTCGCGCTGGAAGCGGACCCGGCGCCTGCCTCTGGTGTCCGGGTTGTCCTGCGGGCCCAGCACCTGCGAAGCCATTAACTCGTCACAGCAGGCCTGCAAAGTGGGTCTGGAGCCTCCCATTTCACTGCAGAGAGACGGAGCTGAGCGTGTGGAAATTACGTGTCTCATGCCCCCCAGCCCGGGGGGCTCCGCGCTGCAATTGGAGTTGTTTATTTGGCTCTGACAACCCCCGGCTCCCTAATTGGAGATCGACGGGGGAACGTATTAAGGCCTCACTGCGGACGGAGACATTGATTTGGATGAGAGATGAAGCCAACTGCTGTTGGTGGCGACGCTGGGCTGTTGGGAAATGATTCACCTCGGTGCTGAGTGGAACCTGGCAGCGCCCCAGGCTTCTGTCACAGTGGGCTGCTGCCATGGGCCACCTCGATCACCAGGAACTTCATTGCTGCTCAGTACAGCCCCGCTGCGTAAGGGAGTGGATCCTGGGAAAATAAATTCATGTGGGGTGAGAGTATGTATTTCCCCTGGTGCCTCGGAGGAGCCGTGGGCATGGCCGTTTTCTCCTGGTTCTTGGCCTGGGATTCCGGGCTGTGGTTCCCAGGCTGGGCTCTTGGTGGGGGGCCAGGGTGGGGGGGCCCATGTGTGTCCTTTGTTTCTGCCTTCTCCTTCCCATCGGAGACCTCCCCACTGACGTGGCTCAGGGTTTACTACGGCAGTAGCTGCTTATCTGGATCACCCCCTTCTTCCTTGTATCCTAAAGATTGCCATTCTCAGTACGTTTTTCGAAAACTTGAATCTGCCTTAAAATACTGTTCTGTTTCATACTCTGTGATTCCCTTTATATAATATTCTTGAAACCGCAGAAGTACAGAGATGGAGAGCTGATGGGTGGCTGCCTGGCGTTGGGTGTTGGGGTGAAGGGAGGCTAAACTGGGCAGCTCGCGGGAAGCCTGGTCCCGTCGTCTGCATCTTGGTTGGCGGCAGGGGTACCGGATGCAAATGTGATAAAATGACAGGGACCTATACCCACACTTTACCCTCATGGAGACACCCTGCGCTGTGGGAACACAGGCGTAATCCATGTGGGGACTGGGTGAAAGGGACGTGAGACCTCCCCGTACTGTCTGCAGCGTCGTGTGAGCCTGTTCTAAAATAAAAAGTAAAAAGAAAAAGATACAGTTGCTCCTTTGTCTGTCATACTCATTATGTTTTCATCTCTGTTTCCCTCTCAGTCATTCAACGTCATTTCCCAATTTTTTTTTCTTATCTAAATCTTCTTTGGCATTAACACAATGTTTGACTTACACCGAGTTACCAAGAAATGCTTCTTGAAATAATCGAACAATTAAATATGCTTGATGGAAGCTCAGCATATCAGTGCTGGGTCTCACTGTTCCCTCCCACCCACACCCGTCTCTGTCCTGCGTATTCCTTATTCCCTCTCTGCTGCCTCCACCTAACCTTTTCCCAAGGACTGAGTGGAATGTCAGTGTTGAGTGGCAGAGTCCTGGAGACCTGGACGTGCCCAGGCCCACAGCCACAGAGCCGAAGTCAGGCACAAACTGTAAAAAGCAATGATGCTTGGAGGACTTAAGGCTTAGTGTCCTGAGGGCAGGCTGAGCCAGGAGCCCGGGGTGCGAACTCCGATGATCATCCGTCCATTCAGATTTATGAAGACTAGTTTCATAGCCTGGGATATGCTCTCTCTCTGTGAACATTCCACTCTGAAAAGGAGAGTATTCTCTGGTTGTAGTTTTCTATGCAAATCTATTTCAGATCTGTGTCTTTAATTATTATCATTATTTTTTATTTTGATCTGGTTCTGTCCATTACTCAGACTATGTGGAATTGCCTTTTTCTCCCTAAATTCTGTCCGGTTTTGCCTCATGCACTTTGAAGCCCTGTTGTTCGGTGCAGGCACATTTGTGATTTTGTTCTTTATTTTGAGGAAGTGCCCCTTTTATCATTGCGAGCTCTGGGTGTTGAAGTCTTTGATGTTAATTGAAACACTTCAGTCTGGGGCTTACCATTCGCAGGGCACATCTTTTCCATTCTTTCCCGGCAGTGTGTTCAATGTGGCTCTCTCAGAAACAGCTTGGGTTTGGATCCTGTTTCTTTACTCAGCTTGCTCAGTGTGCTCAGTCCATTAACATTTAATGCATTTTCTGCAGCGGTTGGATTCAGGCACCATTTATTTACTCTATTGGCTTTCTGTGTGTCCCTTCTGTTTTTTGTTCCTCAGTTCCTGTCTTCTGTGGGGTGAAAATCATACCATTTCACATAAGAAGTAAGCACCTTGAAACTGTGTGTGGCCACCCACCCCTCCCTGGCATTGTGCTGAAACTGTCATGTGTATTGTATTTACATATGTTCTAAGTCCCACAATGCTGTGTTAACATATTTATTTATTTATTTATTTTTATTTTTTTTTTTAAAGATTTTATTTATTTTCAGAGAGAGGAGAAGGGAGGGAGAAAGAGCAATGTATGGTTGCCTCTCACATGGCCCTCATTGGGGACCTGGCCTGCAACCCAGGCATGTGCCCTGACTGGGAATCGAACCGGGACCCTCTGGTTCCCAGCCCGCGCTCAATCCACTGAGCTACACCAGCCGGGCACAGTGTTAACATTTTTAAACAGTCACATATATTTTTAAAACATTAAGAGAAAAATAGTCCTTTGTATCTATAATTTCTGGTGCTTTTCGTTCCAGGATACTTGACATTCTGGTATGCAGCCTAGAGACCTGTGTTAGGGATTTCTTCACTTGATCTGAGCCGGAAGGCGGAGAATGATGTTCTGGGATTTCTTGTATGTCAGCTCTGCTGGGCGAGATTTCCAGTTTCCTCCCGTTTGTGGAAGCCTCTTTATTTGCCTTCAGATATGTGGTCTGGATGTAGAATCCTGGTCACACTTGTCCCCCAAGTCCTTGCTCGCCTGCCGTCCTCTGTCCGGCACACTTTCTCATGAAACTCAGCATTATTATCATTTGCCCTGTATCGAATGCATCAGTTTTTTTCTTTTACAGTTTTTTCCTTATATTTGGTTTTTGGCAGTTTGACTATATACCTGGGTGTAACTGTTCTTCTTGGTCTCCGTTTCTGAGCTGCTTCAGTCTCTACATCTGTATTTTCACCCAGGTTGGGAGATTTTTAGTTCTTTTCCCCCTGCATTATTCTCTCTCCCCCCACCCCCACCTTCTGAAACTCAGTCATTACACAACATGTTTGCTTCTTTGCTAATGTCCCACAAGACCCTGGAAACGTGTTTCTGTTTGCTGCTTCTTCAGATTGGATTTTCCTTGACATCCTTAGGCATACTTACAGCAAGTGCTTCACCATGATGGTGGGTTCATTCCAGTGCTGGGGTCAGACTCCCCTTGACCGGAGGTTGGATTTTCCTACCTGTTCACGTGTCAGATCATTTGCATCGTGTGGGATGCACTGTGTCAGTGATACTGTGCACTGACCGTATTCTGCGTAGTCCTTCAGAAAGAAATTGATTTTTTAGGTCTTAACAGGCAGTTAATTAGGCTGAACTTGAACTACATTCTGACTGCTCTGTGGCAGGTGGCAGCTGCACTCATGCATTCGGACAGTTGACAGTGTGTGCTGTGTATCTTGCAGATAGGCAACTGCCAAAAATACGAGTAGACATGGCCCTAACCCGACGGAACCTGCCGGCTGGTTGACAGAGACCAGTGAGCCGATGGGCCCAATGGCCCCCGCGTCCCGTGAGTCGTGTGGAGGCCGCGGGCTCACTGACACGGGGGCTGGGGCACGGGTACAGTGCAACTTAAAGATGACTTTTGGAACAGGTTGGCCCCTCTGTGCCCCAGTGGTGATAAAAGATTGGCTGAGGAATGACTAGTATTGCCACTGCCATCATTTTGTTACTTTTGGGAAGAAAAGCATCTCTTTCAAAAAGCGCAGTATCTTGTTGGGGAAGAATATTGAAAGCAAGTGTTTCAGTTCTTGACTGCCGTACTAAACAGGGGGAATACTTTATTTTGGGGAGAAAAGATGATTCGATTAAACCTCTGCAAATAATACCAATGACTGTCAATCAGGGAATATTAGACATTGCTGAGGTGAAAAAAAGACCTACCTATATTAAAGAAAATGTCAGTGTTGGGAGAGAGATTGTTTATACTTTTGGAAAATATGTCTTAAAGATCTGTATGTTTCCAGGGTTAGCTATCAAAGAGGTTTTCTAATCTGTTTGTATGTTTCCTTATATAACTTACATCTGTATAAATGGACTTTGGTTTTTATTTTGTAAAAGCGTGTCTTCCAAAGCAGTAACCTGAGCCTTTTTTTCCTTTTTTCTTTTTTAACAGTGTATCCTATTCAGTACACGTGTCTGAAGATTACCCAGGTAGGTTTGTCTTCTTTTTATTTTTATTACAAATATTTGCGCTATGACGCCGTGGAGTGTATTTTTCTTCTGGAGCTGTAAACCGTGTGCAGATGTGTTTGGGGGGAAGTGCCGGCAGGGACGACTCAATGGCCCAGCGGCAGAATGCTGTTGCTTTCCTGGGACGTGCATGCTCGCCCGGGGCTGCAGCTCAGAGTCGAAACCATTTCCCCATGAACAGTGGTTTCCTTGGACCCCTGGGCGAGCGGCGGCCCCAGTACCGACCTCAGGAGGATGAAATAGAGATTCTTTAACCTGGTGTCCTTGTTGTTTTTGGATCATCATTTGGCTTTTCATAACGTAAAAATAATTGGTAAAAACGTAACAGGTAAAATAATAGTAATAGCCAAAGATAATAAACCTTTCTTCATTTCTCTAAGTATATATGTAAACGATTCTCACTGCAACCCTGCGGGAGTGTTTCCTTCACTTCCCCATTTTCCAGAGGAGTGGGGATGGCCCAGCTCGTAAGAGGAAGAACTGGGATTTGAACCCAGTACTCCAGAGCCTGTGGGCGGCCTGCACTGGGCACCTCTGCAGACGTAGGTGTCTGCACTGTGTGCCCTGAGGTGCATCCGCAGGTCCACATGCACCTGTCTCTGGAGTCCAGGCGAAGGTCCTTCCCGACCCACTTCTCTGCAAAGCAAACAGCGTGTTTCTCCCGTTGGTCTCGTGGTCTCAGAGTCACTGGAACGTCCGCAGAGCCCAGGGCCGCCGTGAGCGCTGACCCTGGACTCTCGATGATCCGAAGGTGTCAACCGGATGTTACCCTTCCGTATTCTCACAAATGGTACCCATCCTTTCGTCCTGAGCAAAGCGGGAATGCCGCTGACTTAGTGCAGATCACACACGATCCGATTCGCTCACCCAGTGAAAAGGGTGTCATGCAGGAATCTGCAATGCAGAGAACAGCCCATTTTAGCTGCCTGTGTTTCCCATGTACGGGGGGGAGGGGCAAGGTTATTTATTATTGCCACGACTAATAAATAATAGTACAAGAATACACTGTTTCGCACACTCACAACTGTAAGCCTCGTCTTGCCTCACCCTGTATGTACGTATTTCTTTTACTCCAGTATTCGTAACTGAATAAATTCAGATGGTTGTCCAAGTAACTTGTGATTGGTCGGGGCCATAAACTGGAGCTGTCATTCCAGTTCCTATTTACATCTGGCGAGTTTCCTCACATACTTTGCATGATTGGTATCACCGTTTTTGTGTGAAATGACTAGATTGATATAAGTAACTTTATTATGTATATTTTGAGTATTTTCTAAAAATAATTAGTTTATAGTACAGTATGAGGACATCGTAAAACTTATTTAGCATTTGCACAAAGTTTTTCCTGTGGCAGTTTGTGTTATGCCTTTTGAATTTTAATCTTTTTATAAGATCAAATGTCACAGAGGTAGTTTATTTATTCCTGTTTTTTGGTATTATCTCCATATGTTTTAAGCATAGCTTTGCAAGGGCAGTTCCTTATTAAAGCTATGCCTGTTTTTTAATAGTAGTATGAAGAGCATTCTGGGAAGATTTTATTAGAAGAACGAAGAAAATATATATTTATAATGAAAACTATTTTTTGTAGATGGTTTTGAAGTCAGTTCTCGTTTGTTATGATACAGTATGTTTTCTATGTTGAATGTTATGTCAGGAAAACAAAGGCCCCACTGTTTGTTGTAAATGGGATAATTATTGGGGCAGCTCCGAGGTGTCAGCCGTGAGCGGTGCGGGACTTTAATGTAGGGTGGTAGGAGAGATACCGCAAATCCAGGCCCACCTTGAAGAGAGTGAATTATTCTGTACCACCAGAAATGTGGTAAAACACGCCTTCAGTAAATCAAGTGAACCAAATGTTTAGCTCCCTCTTGTGGCCAAGAGGTATTACTCTTTACCCCGCCATTCAGGAGCCCCATTTGGAAATAATATAGAAAAATTGAAATTTAAAAACAAAGCATTGGTTTTCGTTTGTGTTGCTTAAAAATTGAATTTCTTTCCTAGAGTGGTTTGTAGTGAATTTCCAATATAATTTCACTTGTAAAAAGAAAAGGAGTATAAATAGAGGCCAAGGATGGGAGAGATTCGTGAATTCTAGGGTAGGATTTTGGACTGGTTGACGCAGCGAGCACACTGCACGTCGAGTATTGCCATGGACGTGATGGACTTGATTCTAAATGTCAGTCTCTGTGGGGACAGGCCGGGGGCTCTTAGGCCATCTTAAAGGGACACGCTGAACGAAGTTCAGTGCTGTCTCCCAGGGACCTGGTGCTTGGTGATAGAACCAGCTCTGTGATTCAGGTCTGATTCTTGTCACTCCTGGAGAAGGCGTCGTCATATTTCTGTGGCGCTTTCTGTAAAGTGAGTGTCACCATGATAGTACATTCCCACTTACTACATGTTAACCCACGTTTACTTGTACAGACGGCGCAGTGAACATGCCTGGTGTCTCAGACAGACCACGTTACATAAACATTCCGTGGTTGCACTTCCTTCCCGGTGTTCATCCCGTGTTTTCCCTCCCGCTGCACTGGATAGGACTCCCAGAATAATTTTTAAGAATAGATGTGAACATTGGCAGCTTTGTCCTTTCTTTCAAAATTAGCGAATGTGCTTGCTCTCTTTCAGAAAAGGCGGGTAGTATTCCTTCTCTCATTGACCAGGTTTTTTAAGAACAAGCACTAAGTTTTTATCCAGTTCTGTTTGGCACCTGTCCAGGTCCCATACCTGTGCTCTCTAGCAGCAAGGTGGCAGGTTATACCAGCAGATACCTTAGTGTGGGTCTATAAGAATTATGTGTATTTTTATATACTTTGTTACTAAAGACTTCAAATTGCTAACAGAAATAAACTTTTTTGGCATTTGCTAGAACTTGCAAGCAAATCTTTCAGAGCCCGGTATCTTTTTAAGGATGGTCATATGGCAATTGTCTTATTTTTCTGCCATGATTTGATCTGTTCTGTTTATCTGTTTCTTAGTCATTTTTTAAGACATGTGTTCTTCTTAAAGCCGACTGTGTTGGTCAAATGTCCAGCTTTTTTAGCAAGTAGTTTTCTTTAGTATTCGGTATATAAACCTAAACGTCTTTTTTATAGCTCTGCATTTATTTCTCCTTTCTGTTGTTTTATATTTGTTCTTATCTTTTTTCCCCTTTGATTTAATTCCTCCTGGTAATTTTCCTCAGCAACCCCCCCTTTCCTGGATTATATGGTTGAATGCTCAGTTCATCACTTAAGTTTGGAAATACTAAATTTTCTTTGCCCTGTGGAAATTGTCACCAGAATCCTCCAAATTCAGGGTTCTGCTGTGTATATTTTTTAGGAAACAGATTTGTCTCTTTATCATTTTAATCTATTAAGTAACCTGTGCCATGTATTGAAACTCCTTTCATAGTTTGTTTTCGTGAAGGTGAAAATTTAGAGGTCTTGATTGAGTTTTAGGCATACCTGGTATAACATGTATGTGAATGAAATACTAAATGATATGCTGATTCTTCAGAATAAAGCGAAGAACTAGAATAGCCTTCTGGGTTACTTGGACTTCTGTATGGAATTCATACTGTAGACAGTATTTTATTTTTTTAAAGGCGAGCGTATAATAGGTCACAGGTGAGTGGCTTTGCTATAGCAGAACAGCAGAATCTTTCTCTTCATTTCCACTCTGACCTACCAGTGGTGTGGATTCTCTCATCCTTTTTATATGTCCTACAAGGTATTGCAATTGTTGAGTGACAGCTTTTTATTATTAAAAAATAGCAAAGCATTGATTTTTGGGTTCAGTCTGTTTCATCACTTATGAACTGTAGTATTAATACTTTAATTACTTATATAATTACTCAAGTTAAATTCTCTCAGCCTTGGTTTCTTCATCTTTAAAAGAGGGATAATCGCTGATTGGCTTGGGAGTGAACATGAAAATTACATATAACATTCAAGGAAAATACCTATATTATAACAACAATGTAATTATTATTTATAATTACTTCTCTCAAGTTACATAGGAATGAATAATGGAATGACTCGGCCTAAATTATGTTGCAGTGGAAATAGAATAAAAGCAATAGTTTAGCAGATGCTCTCCCGTAGCTCCCGTGGTCTAGGTACTTCCCGTCTTGCTTGCACGGTCTGGTGGGAAGGGAGGAGAAAACGTTCCAGCTCCTATCAGCCTTTCCCGAAGACCACAGGCCCTGGATGACAGGTCACGGTCAGGAACCTACCAGTCCTCCTCGCAGGTGTTAGGAAAGGCCATCAGCGGCTCAGGGGTCAAGTGGGGAATTCCCGGTGAGGGAACTTGAGTTTGAAAACGTTCTCTTCTGTCGCCGACTCATTCTGTCACCTTAAATAAATGCATTCCTGACCCCTTTTATGCTCTCCTCTTCCACGTCTAAACAAAGATGCTGACATTATTACAGATGTCAAAATAGTTAGAGGAAGATTTAGAAATCATTGAAACACCTCCATGAGGAAGCATAGCATCCAGTTCTGCAGCTGGGAGGACCTCCGCATTTTATAGTCGGGCCGAAGGGGCTGAGGCTGAAAGGACGGGCGGGGAGTGGTCAGCCGGGCGGGGAGTGGGCAGCGGGCCTGGACTTCAGGAGCTGCCGGTCCATTCCCCACTGGTCTGTTTTTGGCTCGGGTATATCTCTCTGATCTGGCTTGTCAATTCTATCATAAAGGTGACGTAATGGATACTGTCTTGGAAACTGAAAACACTTTGGTTTGAATACATTAAGGCCAAAACAGAAATTAAAAGTGTTCTAGTGCCTAAATACTAATCAAAATTCAAACTGGTAGAAAATCTCTTAGAAAATGGTGAGTTTGATACATGATCCTGTCCTTCAGCCTTAAACAGTGTGTGTTCGCCAAACTATGTTCTCTTGGACCAGATTTTGCTGTCTCTCCGTGACTCCGCTGCCCATAAGCCATTTCACCCTTCACACCCGCTTTCCGAAACAGAAAGTCCTGGTTTTCTTGCTTCCGGATGCTCCTCCAGTCAAGTCCCCTCATCCCACGACACCGAGATACTGCATCAGACTTTGTCCACTTGACGGATTTTTATGTATCTCCCCTTCTGGTTCGTGGTCAGCTGTTCCTCTGTTGCTTTAATGTCGCCTTTTAATTCTCCTTTTCTCCATAAGTTTGCTTCAAGGGGCCCATTGTGCACAGGGCAAAGCTAATTAAATGATTCAGAAGCAAATCACTTTGAATCAGTAAGACTCTGCAGGAGAGTTTAAGAAATTTAAAAACCGACTTTCATACAGGGTTATTTGAATCCTCACCTGAAAGTGTACTAAGGTTCCTGAAAGAAGAGACTCCAGATAAGAAGGTTCAACTAAGGATGAGACAATGAAGGCAAATTCGTATCAAATCCGCTCTGGAATCTGCAGCCCCACTTGATAAACACAGAAATCTCACACCCTCCTTCAGGCTGCTTGGACATGAAACAGGCAAAAGTTGCGATGAGAACAGGTCAGAGTGAGGAGGCTACCTGCTCGGTTCCGCTCTCACCCCCACACGTGTCCCGTGACCTCCCTGGGCAGCCACGGCAGCCTCCGGTGTGTGGACCCCGCTGCTCTGTGATCTCTCGCCCCTATCTTCGCCCCTCGGGGTCTGAAGACAGTGCAGGAGCTTCCGTGGGAGCAGAGTAACGACTTAGCGCCCCCCAGTGCTCTCCTGGGGCTGCGCAGTGTCACAAGAACCCGACTCGGTCCTCGATGGGGTGTTAGTCGGTCATCTGAACCCCTGTCTCCCCGGCAGAGTCAGTGCAGGCTCCCGTGAGGTGTTGGGGACATTTTCTGCTTTTGTTTTTATATTTATATGTGTTTTACACATTGCTGAGTGTGTTGTGGGACCATTATTAATGAACTGGTGACGTGTCTGTTAAATTACTCCCACAGATGCCCCGTGATTGCCAGTGGACAAACCGGAATAAACAGCTGTGTGTTCTGTTATGATGTCATGTACTTGAAGATCACTATTTATCAGGGAACAATCCTACATTTATAAAAATATCTTTTCCAGAGGAACCAGAAAATGCATAAGAAACTTAAAGAATCTACGGAATGATTTTGACGTTCTGTAGAATAATTCAAAGTTCTATGCATGTAACTTGTGTACTGTCGTTTAGATAAAGTTAATTTGTGGAAGAATTGTGAGACTTTGTATCAATTTAAAAACATATTCTGTGTAAAGTGTATGATCGTCTAATCGCTCTGCTGTACGCCTGAAACCAGCACCAAATAACATTGATAGTAAACTGTAATTGAAACATAAAAATTAAAAAGTGGAAAACAAGACGCGCATTAGAGTTATATGGGGCATAGGACTGAGAACAAAAGCTTCAGCTCACATTCCTGCACTCCTGGACATCGAGTCCCTTGGGGCACCTGGTGACCTGTTGCCGCCTCCCCCCCTCCCCCCGTTCACGAACGCTGCTTCACGTGGGGACACGGGCAATGGGAAGGGCCTGTTCAGTGAGCCGGGGCAGCCAGGCGCATCCAGAAGAGTCGTTGACACGTGTGGAATATTTGAGATGTACTTGGATAGTGCGTGTCCCAAAGTCTCTCTTTCTCTGGCGGATGCAGCCATCTTTAAGGAGACTGTTTACAATTCATTCTCCTGTACATTTGCGTTTTTTCCTGGCATTTATTACAACAGTAGTGAGTGCCTCCTGAGTGTTAGGAGTGATGGGGATATAACTTTATATTTTTATAAAGGATATGCTTTTTCAAGTTACTATGCCTTTAATTGTATTTCCATGCAGATAATACGTATGTGTCAAGTTCAGAGAACGACGAAGACGTATTAGTTACTACAGAGCCAATCCCAGTCATTTTTCATCGAATAGCAACAGGTAACAGGAATACACGCCTTGTTCTAGGCGAATAGGTTTCCCTTGTACATAGCTTCGTGTTTGCGTTTCCTTTAGTGCAAGTAACATCTTTCTTTAGCATCTAGAAATGTGGTTTTTCGTACAGATTTTCTGTCTAAAGTACATCAGTTTGTTTTTCAACAGTTTTTAAGTGCATAAATTAACAGTACTTTAAAAAAGTCTTGTATATTAGGTTGCTATTTACTCTTATGAAAATATTTCATGTGTAACAGTACCATTAGACAAACGGAACACTTAAGACGCATATGCAAGGCGGCGTGGACCCCGAGAACTATACGGGGCGCCGCAAGAGCCTGCGTGGTGGCATCTCACTTCGGCCGTATCTGCATGAGCCGTGGGAAGCCAGGATGGCTTCTGTATTATGTAACTCCCCGACATGTATCATTTCGGAATTTCCCTGAATTTTCTTGCAAAGGGGAGAATCATCCAAAGGGTATTTTTATACTGCGACTCGTGAATGTTTGTTAATAGTATACTGAAAACTAAAATGATGTTTTTAATTTATAACTTTCAGAATTAAGAAAAACAAATGACATTAACTGTTGCTTATCCATAAAATCCAAATTGCAGAAGGAAAATGGGGAGGTATGTAGATGATGTTTTATTTTTCTTTAAAACAGTATAGATATATTTTAAATTTACTGTGTGTGTGTAGTTGATATCATCATTGATATTTAGGTTCAGATTGAATTAGTGAATGAAGCTCAAACCTTGTGCCTTAGGGACTTACTATGTGGGAAGAAGGGTAGTGACCTAAAATTAACTCTTAAGAAGGAAGCTCCCTTTAAAATAATGGAATGTCTTGTTTGTCTAAATAAAGTGCATACAAACTACCCTATTCTCTGTATTTTCATCAAATAATGCAGACTGAGGAGCACTTATGTAACTTAGAATTGTGGTAACTGAATGTGGCTATCCATCGTTGTGATGGGACCTTTAAAGTTCTGCTTGTAAAAGATGATCTCTAGCTAAAGTAGCACAGGCTGGGGACAGTTTTCTTATTGGCGCGTGTCACGTGCACCTTGCGGCCGGGTCGGCCCTCTTGGTGCTGTGCAGTTCAGCCCATTCTTCCCCGGCCGCCCCGAGAAAGAACCACAGATTTCGCGGTACTGTCGCCAACACCAAAAACTGTTAGCATTTTATCAAGCCGAGATTTCTTTTCCTAAGTTTTTGTTTTAAGAATTGGAAATTTGGTCTAGAAACTTAGGGGAGGTTATAAAACAGTGCATGAACAGATTCTTGTATGTGTCTGAAGGAGCCTACTTTTTCCTGATTATTTCAACTGCGTTGGGAACGGGGACAGTAGCTCATAGTAACCAGTACTTAATTCAGGTGCGTTTTCATTGGTTGTACGTTGGACACATAACAGATGTGGTTCGGTTAATTAGAAATTCAAACTTTGAGTTCAAGCATATTAAATATCCTTCTGAATCTGAAATTGAAAGCAGTTTCTATATTCTGAAAGTTTTTTATAATGCAATTCCTATTTATTTCCATCATGTCATTTTTATATTATTGGACTCGGTGTCTCCTTCCACTCCATTTGTAGAGCTGGCAGTGGGAGTGAGAACCGTCTGTGATACAATGCGGAGGGACGTACACAGAACGGAGCCAGTTCACCTGAACGCAGTGCAAGGTGGTGTTGAATGTGGACTAATTGGAAATTTAAATCTAAAGAAATTGAATTAGTATGAGCTTGTTAGATGTTTTATCAGGACAAATTGAAAGTCATAATTGGTTATACGCGAAATGTTATATACCGGTCAATTATTATATATTATATATACTTATTACATATAATATTACATACTGGATAAATATGAAATCTATATATCAAATATTAAACTGTACAACTCGGATATGCAGAATACGTACCTAGAGCTCAGTGAACTCTCCAGACCGTCTCTTACTGCTTATTGTGTTCTGGCTCACACCACACCGAGGGTCTTTGCACCTGGAATCCAGGTGATTCGCAAAGACCCACCTAGGATGGCCGCCTGCTGCTTTCTTGTCAGGAGGAGGCCACCCAGCCTGACCATTATTGACATTGTCTTCTTACTCTGTCTTTTTAAGGAGTCCAGGCAAAGCAGCACGGTGGAAGAAGATTCTGAAGGGGATAATGACTCTGAAGAATTCTATTACGGAGGACAGGTAAGCACGCGAGGTCCTCCAAACACCTGTCTCCGGATTCACAGACCTGCATGTCCTGGCGGGTGGACGTGTGTGCTCAGGACCTCAGTGAGGGACCTGTGTGGTTCCGGGTTCTGTATCGACGGCGTCTCTGCGACTCTTCTGCGTCTCCTGTTCTGCTCTTCTTCAGAGATCAAGGTTGCTTTGCAGGTGTTGACTGCAGCCGTTCACTGACGTTGCACGTGGCTTCCCTCATCATGGTGGTTTTGCACACGGTGTGTCGTCGTGATTTTGGTTTTTCTGTTTCTTCAGCATATTGTGCTCAGTCAGGATTTTGAAGTGATAACAGTTCCAACAAAAACGTGGATTGTTAGTTTTAAATAGAAGAGGATTAACCTTTATAAACCTTTATGGAACATTCCCTTTATTCACATTCATTGTTTTCCTTTTTCTCTTATGCTGATGTTAACTGTTTGCTGATGATTGTTAGGAAGAAAATCATAATTTAAAGATGCAGAAGTGGCATAGCCACTAGGCACATATATATAAAAAAGAATTTGTCATATATATATATATATATATATATATATATATATATATATATAAATAAAAGAATTCATCATATCATTCCAGGATAATGTTCAAATTTTAAGCTGGGCAATTCATTTCAGGATATGGGTACGTGAGGGGTCTTGTTCTGTTTCTGTGAACTTCTTGATCAGCGAGGCTTTGTAAGTTGGATAGAATGATGAGGAGGTGACAATGGGATGGTTTGCGTGTCGGCTCTCTTCGACTCCCCCCACCTGTGTCGCCGCTGACCTGTCACTGTCCCGCAGGTGAACTATGACGGGGAGCTGCACAAGCACCCGCAGCTGGAAGCCGACCTGTCGGCGGTCAGAGAGATCTATGGGCCACACGCGGTGTCTCTCAGGTAAGGAGACGCCTTTGGTGGAGCAACGCGAAAATTATTTGGGGTAAGTCACAGGGATTTTCCTTTGGAAATAACTTCAGTGGAAATTTCCCTGGGCTTCATTATATTTGAAAATATTTGAGAGTTTAATGCCTTTCTACTTACATACAATGGCGTCCTTAAGGCTACATGGGTTCTTTTTTCCCCCTTGTACATGGTTTAAGATTGCATTGGCTGCATTTAAAAATCATGTATGTAGAGAGTTAGGCTGACGAAACATCAGCCTTAAGTCGTGCCCTCGCAGTTCCGATGGTGGAGCTGCCGGCGGGCCGTGCTGCTCCCGGGGTGCAGTCACGGGCACAGGAAGGCAGAATGCGCGGCCCTGGTAACCAGGCCATGGAGGGGCGTGTTGTCGGGCCCTCAGAAACGGGAAGGAAGGAAAGACACACATCTGCAGTTATGTAACGTGTTATTAAGTGGTGATGAATTTGTGGACCATTTTTTATTAGTTTTAATCATTCAGGAGACTCCCCCCCCTCCTTATTTACAAACCTTTCTCCACCACCTGCACCTGCCTTCCGCTGCCTGAGATCTGATGACTTCAGATTCCTGTTCTTTGCCTAAATGGTAGTCAGTCTCCAGCCTGACCTCGGTTCCGGCCTTTTTCACCCAAACCAGAACTGTTTCTCCAGTCGCCCGCCTATGCCACGTTCCCACTTGACTTTGGGCATTTGTACGAGCCGTTTTCTTATCAAGGAATGCTTCCCTGTCAACCCCCACCGTGGGTTCCGTCCAGCCCCTCCCACAGGCCAGCTGTTCTTCACACCTCCGTCCGATCTCCTGTGCAGATGAGTGAGTGATTCTGCCCTGCGGACTCCCATCGCGTGTGGCTTTTGTCCACCTCACGTCTTGTAATGTGTTAGTTTCCTGGGCCCTGTTTTGCTGCCAGCTTTGCTGCGCTCTGGGTGGGTTTCTAATCGTGCTTACATTCTGCCGTCAGCATAGCACAGGCTGCATCTGAACGTCAGACCGCCGCATTCTTGGTTGTTTGCAGTGGCAATGTCCATGGTCTGGTTACGCTCTTTTCCATGGACATACCCAGATTCTGAGAGACCACACACGACTTTTACTTGGGAAGTACAGCGCAGCTCTAATTTATTTGTAATTGCCAAATGTTTCATTTTAACTGTAGAAACAGGAACTTGCGGGCACCGGCAGCCTAAATAAGCTGGGGTTGCTCCCCCAAACCTGCCCTCTCGTGCAGCGGTACTGAGCTGTAACTGAGGGGGAGTGATTGAGATTATATTGGAAAAGTAGACCTTGGCAGTTGTCGGAGTTTTAGCAAGTTAGCTGTGATGATTTCCTGTTTGAGCCCTGCTAGGGCGCCAGGGTAGGGAATGTGGTTATTCCGTGTGTTTTAGAATGAATAAATGAAGAGGGCAATAATGAACTGTCAACAAAGCGTTCAGGACAATGAGTCCTTTTTTAACTTCAGTTGAACTTTGCTTGAAACCTTAAATCTTTAATCACAGTAATTTAACCTCCTCCCACGCTAAAAAAAAGTCTGTGGGGTATAATTAATCATACAAGAAAACAGAGACTTCAAGTTTTTTTCATTTGGAATATGTGTTTTTGTTTAGAGGGCTACCATAGCATATATTGACTGCTTTTACAGTTTGAACCTTTTTTTTTTTTAAGATTTTATTCATTTATTTTTACAGAGAGGGGAAGGCAGGGAGAAAGGAGGAGAGAAATACCGAAACATTGTTTCGTAAGAGCAAAACATTGATCAGTTGCCTCTCACAGGCCCCCAGCCCGGGACACAGCCCAGGCCTGTGCCCGACCTGGTGGTCCGGCTGGCGACCTTTTGGTTTTCAGGACAATGCCCAGCACCCCCAGCCACACCAGTCAGGGCTAGTTCGAATCTTTTTAAAACACATTTCCATGCTATCTAGACCCGAATTATACTGTCACGTATGTATGATTTTTTTCAGTAGGCATTTATTAAATACCTAGTGATCATCTCTATTAGTATTCTCCATTATTAATGAAATTATTCATAATTTTCCAACTGTTGAAATTAGATGAATATGGAATATTATTTAAATGAAGTTCCCGAAGTCATAAATGGTTTTGATTATTTTTCCCCCTTAGTTCACTTAAAAGTTTTGGTCCAGTTCAAATCTTAACAAATGCAAGCCGTGTTCTTGCCTGCTCTGGATTTCCTCTGGCTACAGAGGACATTTCCAGAATACACACCTCCCAGAGGCCTAATGAGAGAAAGGTGAATCTCAGCAGGTCGCGTTTGATTTACTTAAAATAAATAAGAACGAATTCACTGTCTAGTCCCAAATACTGAGGGCCGGGCACATGGGACAGGGAGTAGTTAGACAGAAGGTCTTGGCCTCATCTTCCTTGCAGGGTTCTACTGCTATTGAAGACAGACTGTTCTAATTAGCTGTTCTTTTACTTAATTGAGGTTTATAAGAACTTAATGGAGTTTGACGAGCAAGAGCACCTCAATATGCGTAATAGGCTATTCGGTGACATTTTTTTTCATGTGACATCTAATGAGGAGGGCAGCTAACCACATCTGAGTTCTCCGTAAGGGATGAAAATCTCCGAGGTCGCCTTGATGGAGGCGCAGCCATCTTAAAAGGTTGGAGGAGGGACTTTGCAGAAAGCTTGCAGAAAGAGGGACTTTGGTAAAATAGATGGTTGCAGCCCTCCTTGGCCGTGTCTGGGAGCAGAATACTAGTTGTGTCGACTATTCTGATTGACAGATGCCTGAGTAGGAAGCGAGTCAGGTCTCGGGGGATCACGATTACCCTGGGATTAGTCTGAAGACGTCTCGTCTGGAGTCATGCAACAAAACGGAGACAGTTTGTGCTTTCCATTATAAATTTACTCTTCTAGTCATGTATTTATTTTTAAAAACTGTTGATTAGTGTCATCTGAAAGCAATCTGAGATTAATATTTTTAGGCAGGAAGGGACTTACGTCACAACATTCTCCTTTGTTCACGAGTGAAGCGATTCTGATAATTTGCTTGTGAGGTTTCGAACTGGCACCGCATAGAAAGTGTGCTTTGCTCTATGACCCACCCCCTCCCACTTAGAACATTGAAGCCCTGTGAGTAATGCGGTGGCTCGTGTTGAATGCGGTTGGAAGAATGTGACCGCTGTGCATTTCGATTGCTTTTTGCGGGCGGACGTTTGCAGTAGGGCCCTTTGGAGTTGACACTTGGTGGGCAGTGCAGGCTGCAGATTTTTCAGGAGTCGAGGAGGCCGTACGACGATATTGAAGCCCACCATCCAACATATGTCTCCAGTCGGGGGGAGAGAAAGAGAAGGTGGGATCCTCTACAAAGATCTGGGTGGAACACTTTCATTTCTCTGGATTTCTAGGTTTCCATTTGCACTGCGGCCCCCTGGGCGGCTGACCAGCCCTCTGGCCCTCCTCCGGCCCGTGCTGGGGGATTGGGGTCCCCTGCCCTTCTCACATGAGGCGTGCACACACAGCTCGTTCTGGCCAGTGCAGTGTGAGCACAGTGCTGGGGTGCGGACCCCGTGCCCTCTGGACCCCTTCCCTGTGCCCCTCGGTGACCACGGTGAGCAGCATCCCTGACCATGGGTCCGGTCATAACCATGTGGTGTCAGTGAGATTTAAATCCTGTCTTGTCCTAAAACATGAAGATTTTGAGGATGTTTTTTACCGCCCGCATAACCTACATTGAAGCTTGTCAGTTGTCGAGAGAGGATCTTGGGTTGGATGTTTGCAGTCTCCTTTCCAGCACACTGCGTCTCCTGCTCCTGCTTCTGGAGCCTCGGGAGAAGGCAGTTTACTCCTTTTACTCCAGTAAAAGGAGTTTGAGTCTGAAGACTGGGGGACCGTGGTGACGGGGGCCCACGGAACAAAGACACAAAGAGGATTGCATTCTCGAAAAACACCGCATGTAGCCCAGATGTAAACCTCAGGGCATCAGACCCCACACGGTCACCTTGGCTTCCAGTGCTCTGCCTTCCTCAAGCAAAAACAGGATTCTTAAGCTGAGGATGGAGGTGCAGCCCCTGTTTGTGCTGTATCTCGCATGCACTGCTGTTGTATACGCGCGTCCTTTCTTATTTGGACCTGAAGTTCTCCTCTGCCCTGTTATCCTTCAGAGAAGTCCGTAGCTACTTCGGCTGCAGTCTTGCAGATGCTTTAATGTGCCCGGATTCTTCCTGATGACTGCGTTTGCGTACTTCTTGGCCCATTCACACACATCTCTCCCACGCTGAGCAAAATCACACATTGAGTAGGCCTGCGGAGAGAGACGGCAAGCTGTGGGGTTTCAGATGTCAGGGGAAGGTGTCTGTTTCTTCACAAAATGCATTTCTCCTCAAAATACAGCTGACTAGTTGTTGAAGGCAGAAATAACTAAATAGCAACAGAGGTTTATTTCCCAAGAAGCTTCGGTACAGTTTCATGTATGTGCGTATACATGTAATTTCCTTGACAGTTAATAAAGGAAAGCTAGCTATCTAAAGTACGTATTTTATAACCGGCACAATCACTGCTAGTTTTGATGAGATCGTATTTTAGAACATGGCAGTTGTATAATGAATAAGCTGTCATTTTGCAGAGAACAGAGAACCAACCTAGACAGTCTAATATTCTATCTACTACGAGTATCTGTGTGATGTCTTATTAGTGAGGATGTTATGTTAATTAGTTCCAGTAAAAGGAGAATGAATTGCCAAGCATTCTAACGCAAAGTGCCCTCAAAGATACGTGTTCGTGGAAAAATATATTTCTTACTACACACAGTGGGGCAAAAGTTGGTTTATAGTTGTGATTATGTGAAACAGTTTATTCTTGTATTATTAATTATCTAGTGTATTATCTGACATACGAACAACTGTAAACCGACTTTTGCCCCACCCTGCTCTAGAATAAACTAGGTCACGTGCAAATGTGACATGTTACCGTGGCAGTACATTCTTTCCCCTCCCCTTCTTCATGCGCAAAACTCCCTGGCGGCCCCCAGAAGCAGCTCCACATCCTTAGGGAGCACAGTGAGAACAGAGGTTGCGTGAGAAGATTGTTCGATCAGCCACAGAGAACCGGGGATGTTTGAAACCATGGACCAAACAGCTTTTGAACTGAGGCGTGCAGATGCATGCCAATGTGTGCTGATGCATGTCGATGCGTGCTGATGCAGATGGGAAGGTGTTTACATGCTACAAATCGGTCACAGGAAGCGACAGTCCAACTGGACAGTTAGTTAATTCAGGTCCACAGTCCGTTCGGAGCCATCTGGAAATCAGGGATGAGAATGCATGATTAAATTTTTAGTTTAAAATAACCTTGGACATTCTGTCTTTTAAGGAAATTGGAAGAAAATGATGTTAATCTTTGCTTTCAGGGAATATGGAGCCATTGACGATGTAGATATTGATCTGCATATTGACGTTAGCTTTCTTGATGTGAGTATCAATATATGCAATATGACGGCTACATTTTTTAAAAAGTTTATTTTTATTGGAGTGAATTTAATTTTTGTTTCTCTTCTAATACTTTTAGTAACATTGACTTTTTCAGAGTGATTTTTAAAGAAATGCGACATGACTTCTTGAAGAAACAGATTTTGTGTATATATATGTACTTGTGTTGTTTCTTTTAATATTATACATCCTCAAGTTTACAGTGCAGTACTTAGCGTAGTGCTTTTAGAATAGTACTTCAGCATTTCTTTTCATTTTTACTTTTATATGAGAAAGCAACAATTAAAAGTAGTTTGGTTTTCTTTTTACAAGCCAGTAGATTTTGAGAAAATTTGCAGGCCTTAATGATTTGTACATTTCTTCAAAGTAAGTTAAAATATGTTCAAATTGGAAAAATACATCAAGAACTCTGAATGATGACTAATTCATCTTCAAAATACATGTGTTTGCACAGGAGGAGATTGCTGTGGCTTGGGAAGTGGTTCGAACAGAACCTATAATTGTCCGACTGCACTGTTCACTGACGCAGTATTTGAATGGCCCAGGTGAGGTTTATTTCCGTATTATTTAGAATATTAACTAGTTGTACCTTGTGCACTAAGCAACATGACTGTTCATTTGGTAATTCTGAGCATAATTGCAGCTGTCGTGATAAAGAGATTTAAATACACCTGCATCCTAACAAAGATGGCTTATTGGCAATCTAACAGGAAGAGAAACTGTAACATAGTTGTATAGATTTCAGAGGCTGACAAGTTGTTGTGAAATCACATTAAAACCTCAAAGAGAACGGTGCAGATAGTAACAGCTCAGTGAATATATTTTGGGTTGCCCTTAGATTGAATTATGTCTCTGATTCTGAGATTTCATTTTAATGTATGTTTTTCTACCTTTGATTACCGATGAATTTAACCTAAGTGTAACATCTTTCTGTTTTTGAAAATGGAAGTCATAATAATATTTTCACTTTCTGGTAGCTTTAGGGATGATTTTGCTTTATTTCAACTGATAGTGACTTATGACCATGGATCCTATTGTAACCCTTTCCAAGACTTACTGGATTAAACTCCCGTTTTCCTACCTAACACAGGTGCGCACACACGCGCTCACACACTCGCCTGGATCTGTTCCTGTTGTTCAGTTACCTACCGCTGCATAGCAGGCACTCCATACATACTGGCTTGGAACCGCTCACCCCCACCAGTATTTGGCTCAGCTGGGCTGCTCTAGCTTGGAGTCCCGCATGTTTTTGCGGTCAGGTGGATGGTGGATGAGGCTTTGTCACTAAAGCCTCTACTAGGTTGGATGCCTAGCAGTTGACACAGTGTCACCTCGGAGCTCAGCTGGGACCGTTCATCAGAGCACCTGCCTCATGCAGGACTTCTTGCTGTGGCTTGGGCTTCTTGTAGCAGGGGGGCTGGGCCCGAAAGCAAGTGTCCAAGAGACGGCGTGTGGGCGCTGCCTGGAAGGAGGCTCAGTGAGTCTGCTGCTGTATTCCGTCGATCACAGCAGAGGAGGAGCCCACGCAGAATCAAGGGACGAGACGTGGGTGGCGCCTGCTGAGGTTGCGGCCACCTTTAGTCCGCTGTGCCTGCGTCGGCGTGCTCTCTGCATTTTTTTTTCCAGACACGTCGAGGAACTTACATCTACTGTTAGCTTTTGCATAAGAAAAACAGCTGTCCTTTCAAATTTGTGAACTAGGTAGGAAAAGTTCACCCTTTGAACATGATTCTGTTGCCGCCTCTTTCCTACTTTGATACAACGTATTCTACCCAAATAATCCAACCACAGTACAAATAACAGAGCGAGCGATGTGATTTCATGTGAGGCAAAGACAAATAGATATTTTGTACTTGGATTGTCTCAAATATATATAATGTGATAAAGAAGAAAAATAATTATTCGTAATCCCTCCACACCGAGACAGCTGTACACAGTTTGTTTTCCATGCATACATGTTTTATTTTCCTAAAATTGATACTGAATTGGTTAAGTAGTTACGCGTCTTGAAGTTAATGGCACGGAACCATCCTCATTCAGTTTTCTAAAATAGAAGGATGTGTGATATCTGCACAGTACTGCAGCCGATATGTCTATGTTTTTCTTTCTTTGAAATGTGCCTATTTCATTTTATTCTGATAGTGATTAAAAGCAAAGAAGCCTTCCTGTCGAAACTTTGGTGATTTTGAGTTATTTGAGGGATAAAATTGGGTCAGTTCATCTCTGCTTTCCCAACTGCGTATGTGGGAGCGGAGAACGTGGCTGCTTTTATGTAATCTCACCACTGTTACTCATTTTTCACGTAATCTTCAGTTTCAGGCAGAGATTTGTCTTCACAATATCTCTTTGAAACGTTGGTTTTATAAATATTTTAACAATTTTATAAATGGTATGAATATTTCAACAATTATTACAATTCATGCTTAGATGATTTTATTCAATATCTCTTATTTAGTATTACAACTCATCCATAATTCTTTTCATTTCATATTTAATAGTTTGTAAAGCAAAGACACAAAGGTCATGCTTTGTCTTTTCATGCCTGAAACAACCCTTTGTTTTGTGAGCAGGGCAAGTTTGATCAAGTATGAATTTGTGGGGTCCTAATGTTTTCCCCCCAAAAGACAAAGATGCTTTAGAAAAAATTATGCTAGTTTAACTCTGAAGTCTTTTAACTTTGTTCCTTCGTGAGAAATCTATTTGATTTTGTTCAGTTTTTTTATATGTACTTACTGTGCTGTTTTTTCTGTATCTCCTTGATGTTCTTATATATGTATTTCTTTATTGATATACTTAAGTCTTAATTCAGCTCCAACAACTTTCATGTAATTGTTTGGTCCCTTCTTTATCTGCTCACCTTGATACATGTAGATTGGATCTAACACCTCTGTCTTCCGTTTACCGTATCTTGCCATGTGATAATTCAGACATTTTTGCCCACATTTTTGAGGGAGAAATAAGGATGTTCATTATACATGGGTGTGATGATCACATACCATGGACATGATACTGGGCATGACGGCCCCCCGTGCAATGCACACAGACGTGGGTGTGCGTTGCACATGGGAGCGCACTCATTGCTTCCAGGACAAACCACTGTCTTCTGTCATTTATCTTAGTCCTTTGTCCTTCACCGCCAAGTATGTTACACATTTTTTTTCCATTCGTCTTCTACTGTATTAAGTAGACATTAGGACTCTGTAAGAATTCCTTCCTCATTCAGTCTTTGATTTAACATTTCCTTTCTATTTTTATTTTAACTACCATCTTTACTGGTACGCTGCTGTTTCCTCTTTCTCGTTAATGCACTCATTGTGTTTATGTAGTATTGTTCTGAATTTTGTGAATGTAAATCAGCAGTCGTCCAACTGATTGTTTCATTCCTGTAGATAGAGTTTTGTTTTGCTCGGTGTTGAAGCAGGAGTTGAAATGTGCTTCTTTCGGGAATTAATGTGGTTTGTGTGTAGTTTCTTCGATTAAGAAGGAAGAACGAATTGCAGTAGTCTGAGACCTGGGGGGGCTGTGACTCTGCGGGTGCCACCCTCCCTCTCCCTCAGCGTCTTCCTGCTTTGCTGCTCACAGTGCACATGGGTTTTCCCATGAGACCCAATGGAGCTCTTCTCTCCCGGGCAGTCCCCACCTCCACCCTAACTAACCCTTTGGTGTGGCTGGTGTGAGTGTCCCTCAGCCCAGCTACCCTGCCCCAAGGCTGGATGCGCTTTGTCCTGTGATTTACGCTCCAGTGTTCCCCACCGGACCAGGTCGAAGCAGGGACTGGACCCTTTTCCTGTCTTCCTCCTCCTCCTCCTCCTCTGACCCCCTGTTGGTTTCTCCTGGGAGCAATCCCATAGTCAGTTCTTGGGTCCAAATCTTTACTCGGGGTCTGACTTGACCTTAGATGGTGAGTCACAGGGCAAGGAAGAGGTCCGAGTCTGCTTCAGGAGGAAGCCTGCCAGGCCCACCCTTTAGGAAACTGCTCCGGGGCACATTGTTGGAGACCTGTTAGTGGCGTCTGCCTTAGCTTCCTCCCCTGTCGTTCAGAGAAGGGGGGCTGTGTGGGGTCAGCCCTTTAGGGCCCCTTACAAGGGTTCCATCTGTCCTATTCGTAGTAGAGTTCTCTGCATGTTTCTCATGTGGGGATGACCTCATTGCAAGTTCCCATTCTTTCGCTGGTGTCTCCTGTTTCCATCATGCACTGGTTACGGGGAAGCTTCTTCCAGCCCATGTACCCTCACTGCCGTCTTAGGAGGGCATTTCCCCAAAGGTTATTTTTTTCTTAGGGAAAACTCAAGGAAAAAAAGTACAATTTAAAATAAGCATTATTGTGAAATACATGACAACAACAAGAGACAGTGATACTAAAAAGGAACATATTTATTATTCGGGAAAAGAACAATTAGGGATCATTTTACTTTATGATTTGTATTAATGCAAATAAATAAAAAGGTGAGAAAGTATCTCTTGACTGTTTGTAATGTGTCTTTGAGAGCATCAGTATTTATAGTAAAATTAACTTGAAAAACTGACTGATACAGGGTTGAGACTGACCTTGTTCAGAGTTCTTTTTGAAGACATTTATTGCTAGGCTTTGGAAATATGAATCATACCGTGTGAACTGTATTTGGTTAGGGCTAATCTGACCATATATCTGTGAGTGAACAGGAGTGATAAGATTTGAAGAAATATGCTTCCTTATCCACTTTGAAATTAAAGATAAGGTTTATCTTTATTGTACATGGGGAAATGCACTCTCAGTAAAAAGAAACGCTGGTTATGATTCTTAGGGTGTTATATATGTTTTTCCAGAGTTGTTGGTCTCTAAGTCTGGTTTTTGATCTCAAGGACAGGGACGCTTTGACTGGAAAGTGGTCAGCAGCTGACATCGACAGGTTCTCCTGTGCAGATCATTTTATTTTGGGTACCTCGAGGTCCGCGCAATCAGAGTGTGAGAATGACTTCCACGTATCTTAAGCAGCCCTTCCCAACTGTGTGGCAAGGGAACTTTGAGTGACTTTCACCTTTTTACAAACATGAACATACTTTATTAGTATATTCTGTCAAGTACTCTTTTAAACCATTGAATGGTGAGAGGTGAGTGACTTTTCTGAGAGGTTATTAATTTCATAACCACAGTTACAAACTCGCAGAAATGGTCAAAACATGATGCCCATGATGGGGTGTGCTCCTGTGCCTCCTCTTGTCCCCCGTGGTCTTATTATAAAGAAGGTGTGGCTTACATGAACCTCTGTCTTCCACTGAGAGGGAAGTGCACCGGGGTGTCCGCCCTGCAGCCCGCAGGCCGCATGCAGCCCAGGGTGGCTGTGAACACGGTCCAACACAAACTCATAAGTTTACTTAAAACAGTCGGGGATGTTTTTGTGATCACGTGTGACAGTGTATGTAATGTGTGGCCCAAGACAACTCTTCTTCCAGTGTGGCTCAGAGATGCCAAAAGACATCCCGGTCCACTGTCCTACACATTTCTGTTTACACTTACTATATGTATTTTGAAGATTTTTATTATTATTTTATATATAATATACAGGGTCCGGCAGAAGTAATACCTGCTAGAATATGGTTGGTAGCATAATAATAGGGGTATAATAATTTATACTTTAAATTTTAACATTTCACTTAAAATGTCAAACGCTGTGCTTGAGTGTGATATTGTCATGTTACAGAATTACATGCTTATGATTTTGTAATAAAAGAGGGGCGTTATTTGTGCCGGACCCTGTATTTATATACATACATATTATAATACCTTAGTATATACCAAGCAGTGATCAACAACGATCTTCAGAATCTCTGTATGCAAAGCATAAAAGTGATGTATAGCACAGTGTGTGCACCATTTTTAAATGTGTGTATATTATATACTGTGCAATATATAAATAGGTATATGTGTAATTTTTCTTCTAGGTATAGCATTTCTTCTGTGTATACGCACAGAGTTACATAGATTGCTTCCCTTTCTTGTCCTGGCTGATGATTGAATATCAGCTCCACATTTCGACTGATTTTTTTTCCCTCTTTGCAGTGCCCACTGTTGATGTCTTTCAGATTTCCACCAAAGAGCGGTTTGGATTGGGACATCAGCTGAAAAAGTAAGTTTTCAAAGAATGAAAAATCACTTTCTGTGAAAGAGAACCGAGCTGTTCCTTGCTCATCATTCCCCCCATTTTGAAGTGAGCGCCTCGTTAGCTGGCAAAGCCTGAGGTCAGAACCAGGCCGTCCCCCCTTGGCCTCCAAAAGTCACCCTCCCACCTCCTCCAGCTGGTGCCGCACCTGCAGAGGCCGCCAGTGTGGACTCAGGTCCTTGTGTCTCTCGGGGCACCCACAGGCAGAGCCGGGCCTGTGGGTGCGTTTTCTGCCTTGGAGTCGCTCCTGTGAGTCACCCTGAGGTGACTGGCTGTCACTGCAGTTGATCTGCTCCCGGCTGTGCCTGACTTTCTCCCCCGTGGCTTCTAGTGATGGCCCCTCTGCATGTTCCCTCAGAGGGAACAGTTCCGCAGAGGCTGCCGGGGTCCCACCACACCCCCTGTTCCCACACCTGCGCCTTTGAAACGGTCCTTTTGTAAAGAAACCCAGTGCCATCTGTCTGGGCCTTGACTCATACAGTGAGCCAATTTATCACTTATAGACATAAATCTACCCCACTTGGACTGCCTTTTGAAACGTGGGGGTTGTACCTCAATTAGTCACAGTCAGAATCTAAACTTAATAAATCCCATACTTATTAAAATATTAGCTTTAAGAATCTGTACTGACGGAGACATCCAGGGATTACTTATTCTTCCGAATACAGCTCCACACTGGAATGTGACATTTAAATCTTGCTGCAATCTTGGATGAAGAAAATCTTCAAAAATTAAGTGTATATAAAAAATCTTCTCTTGTCCCAAGCTCCGAGGTGACTTTCCAACGAATTGGAATTGTGCACCATTATTGCAATTTCACGCCTTCCTTCCTCCCTCGCTAACTCTACAGCCTAAAAGACCCAAAATAATTCTGCGCACAACAGCTTCCGCTGACCTCATCTGAGCCAGCAGACGAAGGCTGGGTGGAAAGTCTGAGAGCTGTACTTTCGTTGGTGCGAGTTAGTTTGGTAATGCCTGAGGGATGCTGAGAAATTAATACCGACTGAGTGCCAAGAGCCACACCTGTCCCTTTCAATAACATATGTTCACACACGTCAGTCCATATTTGATAATACAGGTGTGATCGCTGTCATCTTACTGGACAGGCTAACGTAGGCAGACCTTTTTTCCTTCCCTTGTTTATGAACATGTGCAGTAATAGCTACTTTCTGCGGGTGTCCTGATATTAAAGAAAAAAAAGTCTGTATTTGAGGTTCATATTTTACTTACTGGTATACTGTAAATTATAAACAAATAATAGCACCATTTTTCTGTTCCAAAAGCAATCCATGTTCCAAGTAACTGAGAAGAGCATGAGAAACAAAGCAATGCGGAATTGACTTGAAAGGCAGTATACTCAAAATACTTAATTTATTGCACACATAATGCTCAATTGTAAGAGTTCCCGTCGACTTGAATACCAGACTTAAAGGAGCCACTGCCACCGGAAGGATGGGCTGCAGGGAAGACACTGCAGCCCGAGGCCCTTCTCCGAAGACAGGGCTGGGTCCGTGTCTGCAGTCGCCATGCCAGAATTCTTCGCCACGAGACTGCGAGGAAGTGAGCTTGACTTAGGACACGCTAATGCAGGAGTTACCAAATCCCTGCCTTCTGATAGTCACTGAAAATTTAAAAAAAAAAAACAAAAACAACAACCCCATCATATTTATAGGTGGAATGGGCAGTGCCGAAGGTAGAATTTACTGATCTCATATTTATCTATGAAGTTGTTTTCACCTGGCTTAGTTCTACTTAAAATTACAGTTTTATTCTGTTGTACTTCTCACGAAGAAAAACAGGCAAATGGAGTAAAAAGAAAGTGATGTTGCTTGTATCTTAATAAATAAAATTGTAATTAGTAACAAAAATTTTTCAAACTCTGTTCCTGGCACCCACAAAATAATTCAGATTTTATTTTGCCACTTCTGCCAAATTCATTGACCCTAGGCTGTCACTTAATAATCTTTAGAATTCCATTTATATCCTTCTTTGATCAATTCGTCTGTCATTGATATTTTAACTATGTCATGATAATATATTAATAATTCATAAAGTCATAAAAAGTTTCTGCACGATGCTTTTTTACATGCAAAAGCACCGTGCATTATGCTAGCGCTGCCTCTCGCTGATAGCTGTGTTCCTGTCCCTCCGGCGCACGCCGCCTCTGCATAGTGAACAGCACGCTCTGGTGCCGCAGTGCCCGGGGACTGTGCTAACAGACTCCCTTTGGATTGGCAGGATCATGCAGACGTTTGTCACGCAGCAGTGGAAACAGAGCAAAGAGAAATCCAGTTGCCTGCACAGCAAGAAGCTGTCGGAGAAGAAAGCCAAGTCCCCCCTGCATTTGTTTTCTACCTTGCGCAGGTGGGTGTCGGGTCCTCCGCCCTGCGATGCTAATTGTTGCGCCTGCGATTCCACTGTCACTCGGTTCAAAGCCGCCTGCCCCTTACTCTTGCATCAGAAAAGGCAGAGAGCCCTGGCTGGTGTAGCTCAGTGGATTGAGCGTGGGCTGTGAAGCAGACTCCCAGTTAAGGCACATGCCTGGGTTGTGGGCCAGGTCCCCAGTGGGGGCCACGTGAGAGGCAACCACACATTGCTGTTTCTCTCCCTCTCTTTCTCCCTCTATTCCCTCTGTCTATAAATAAATGAATAAATAAATAAATAAATAAATAAATAAAATCTTAAAAGGCAGTAAGATACCTGTACTTCATCAAAGACTGCTCTCTTAGGCTTACTCCAATACATTTTTGCTTTCTAATCACAGAGTTTTTCTCTGCCTAGATGAGTTCCATAAAGGACTCTGGAGTAAGTGTAAGTAAGAGGGGAAAAAAACCTGGTAACTTTTTTTTGCTTTTCAGACAGCGTGCTTTTCAGCTTCTGTACCCACTGCACACACTAGATTTCCATTGTAGCTGGGTAGGCTGCAGTGCGGCGGTGTTTGTCGCACAGCTGAGTTCTCCTGCTGGGCCCTGTGCTAATCGTTGTTCCATTTTGAAGGTCGCCAAGTTATCCTCCCCCCGGTTGCGGTAAAAGCAAATCCAAGCTGAAACCCGAGCAAGACGGCATCTCCAAAACGCATAAGCTGCTGCGGAGGACTTGCTCCAGCACTGTCAAGACGGACGACGCGTGCGCCTCCAAGTCGCAGCACCGGGGCTTCGGCCGCTCCCTGTCCAGCGACCCCCGGGCGGAGCAGGCGGCGCCCACGCTCAAGCCGCACAAGCTGCTGGCCCGGCCCTGCCCCGCGGCCGCCAAGCAGGAGGACGGCCTGGCCCTCAAGCCGCACAAGCTGCTGACTCGCTCCTGCTCTGGGGACCCGCGCTGTGAGCACGGCGCCACCTTGAAGCCGCACAAACTGCTGAGCAGGTCTTACTCCAGCCACCTGCGCATGGACGAACTCTACGGGCTGAAGACCCACAAGTTGCTCGGCAAGCCCGCCGCCAGCGCCCCCAAGCCGCCCAAGCCGGAGCTCTGCCCGGAGCCCGCCGCCGAGGGCCGGAGGCTCTCTCTCACCTCAGGGCTTATTGGTATCTTGACCCCGTCTTCATCCTCCTCCTCCCAGCCCGCTGTGCGTACACGTTTTTCCTCTCGGGTTCTTCCGCTTTAGGCTGGCAAGCAGCCGGAGGCTGTCTAGAGATGGGTAGAGATCTGGTAGAGAAAAGAAGCCAGATTTTGTTTGTTTGTTTGTTTTGGAAGAGGTGCTGGTTTCTGTAAATGTTATTTTGCATACCAGACATTTGCAGCTGGTACTGGAATGTGAGTTTCGGTTCTGGAAAAAATATATATAAATGTGGTTATTGATTGGAGGTCCAGTCCAAATGGCCATGAGTGCTACTAAAAATGGAAAGACGCCAGCTGGATTCACAGAGCCAATCTTTGTAAGCAAGCTAAAATTTTAATGTTTGATTAAGTAGGTTTATCTGATCTCCAGTTTTCTCACGTAAGCAGTGGAAGATAAGGTTTGTCTAATAATTCACTTAAGGGTAATGGCCTTTCTGTTATGTCTACGAGGACACTTCCTTGGCCCGTGAACACCATTACTTGTACAGAGAAGCCGCATTTACAGCTGAATTCTCTTTGCCTCACTTGCAGCTGCTCTTGGTGGCTACAAACCCAGTGACTTGACCCTAAATCTGGTTTTGGGGGTGGGGAGAAAGGGCTGAGCGGTCAGTGTATTAAAACTTGAGAACTTGGGTGGTATTGGAAGTCAGTTTTACATAAGATTTGCCTCCCAAGTGATCTGCGTTATGGTCAGTTTCAGATAAAGAAATAGACATATGTATATAATTTACAGGACATAGTTGATACAGTATTTGCTTTTCCTAAGTGTGTGTGGGGGGGGCGTCTGTGCTGGGAAGGCCATATTTAGCTCTTAAATGTTACTATGGATACACCTAGCAATGATGAAATTGCAAAAAGAAAAGATTGTTCATAGAAAGTTGTGTTTCTCATATAGATTTATTTCTATGGTTAAATTGTTAATTTTACCACAAAATTATTTGCGTTAAGACAATGTATTTGAATTGATTGCTAATTTTAGGTGGGCATCCTTAGAGCCCATTTCTTACTAAAACTGGTATTAAGGATATACAGAAAATAACGTCAAAGAGTTCCATAGTAAAAAGTTTCCCATGTTAGTTATACATAAGATAGACAATCTCATATTCCATACAAGAAGATGTCTTACTGTTCTCGCGTGTGGTTAAGCTTAAGCATAACATTGTAGTTTGGAGCTGTACGCTTTTCAGGCCCTGTCTGATATGTCTTTAAAGGATTCATTCTGACTGTAAAATGAGTTTGACATACTCCAAAGGAGGAGGTGGGAGCATTTGACAATGAGTAATAGAGGAAATACGTGTTTTTGTGATCATGTAAAGATGCCAGTTGTTTTGACTAGAAGATCAGAAATGGAGAGTATTCATTTATTTGGGAAAAGATTGCAATAGTAATGGCAGAATGTCGATTACAATATAGAAACTCTACAATCTCAATGTCATATCAGTGACTAAACTCCTATTACAGGTGATCCTAGAAAGATCACATCTATATTCACAGTTGTGCAAAGCTAAAAGGCTATCCTTTACATATTTCTCCATTTTAAAATTTACTTTTTAATTTTTACTTTGCTTTTTATAGCCAAATGGTGCCAAATGCATTCCAATACGAGATCGTGGCTTCCTGGTGCAGGTAGGAGCCAAGATTCTGACCATTGTAGGGATATTTTAGCGTGAAGTGGGTTTCAAATCATGTGTGACCGTGCCCTAATGCTTCCTCTGCGTTGTGCGGCCCAGACCATCGAGTTTGCCGAGCAGCGGATCCCCGTGCTGAACGAGTACTGCGTGGTCTGTGACGAGCGCCACGTGTTCCAGAACGGCCCCATGCTGAGGGTGAGTGCTCGCCGGCGGGTGTCCGTGTCGACGCAGGGTGTCAGCGAAAGGGGTGGAGGTATGAACGTGAGTGAGAGAGAAGCTACATGTGCAGCACGTACTTCCTGTCGGGCAAGTTATTCAGTACCCACAGTGGTATAATTTCGACCACGAATCACTGTTCCTGAAGGAGTTCATGCATGAGAAAGTAGTGTGTTATGTCAGGGAAATATTTCTCCTCGTGTTTCCTACCTGTGCCTGCCTGTCCTCTCTCTGTCCCTTTATCTGCATGTCTGTGTGTCCACCTACTTGTATGTCATAGACCATCTGTGTCGTGTGGGTGGAGATAGATGTAAATGTCCAGGGCTATCTATGTAAACTTGTGCAGTTTTTCTACAAAATGCTTAATGCAAGGAGAGGATAGTCTTTATTCCAGTTAGAAGAGGTATAGAGTAGCACACAGAAAATCAGAATAAGGATTTCAGAAAATGCCAACTCACTGACACATTCAGGGTATGTGTGAGGGGGTATAGAGAGAAAGTCAATGTGCATTTTGGGGAGAATTAGCCAATTTCAAGCGCTGCACTTTTTTATTGAGATAAAATTTATATAACATTATTTACTATTTTATTTTATTATTTTATTATTTTATTGGTCAATTACAGTTGTCCCCATTTCCCCCATCACTCTCCCCTGCCCTGCCCGCCCCCACCTCCCACATTCAGTCCTCCCGCCATGTGCTCCTTGTCCCTGGGTCCTTCATACACGTTCCCCAGCTTGACTCTTCCCCCCTTCTTTCCCCTTTACTCCCTTCGCCCCCTGGTATTATTTACTATTTTAACGCGTACTATTTATTGGATTTCAGCATATTTGGAATGGTATGCAAACATCACCACTCTCTAATTCCAGAACATGCCCGTCGCCCATGAGAGAACCGCTGTGCCTGTCAGCTGGGACCCCCGTTTCCCTCCCCCCCCCCGCCCCCCCCAGCCACTCATCTACTTTCTGTCTTTGTGAATTTGCCTATTCTGGACATTTCATATAAATAGAATCATACATTATGTGGTCTTTTATTTTGGGCTTCTTTCCCTTTAATGTTCTGAAGGTTCACCCATGTAGCATGGATGGTACTTTATTCCGTCCATGGTAGAATAATGTCACGTTCCATGGGCACACAACATTTGTTCATCCACTCACTGGTTAGTGGAGTTACCGGGACGTATGTTAACTCTCGTTTAAATTTTTGAGGAACTACCAAACTGTTTTGACCTTTTCATATTCCTGCCAAAGGTGTGTGACGGTTCCATCTTCTCCACGTCTTCACCAATATTTTTTTATTTATA